>JAQFXT010001235.1:0-19432 GCA_034683725.1 Strigamia crassipes | reverse complement strand
ATTTTTCATTATTTTCAATTATTTTTCATTATTTTCAATTATTTTTCATTATTTTCAATTATTTTTCATTATTTTCAATTATTTTTCATTATTTTCATTCATTTTCATTTATTTAAATAAATATTTACTTTGTAACCCTCTAAAATCCCATTTTGGTCCACTTCGGACACACTATCCCACGTGACCACTATGGTAGTCGACGATGTGACAACTGCCGAAACATTCGCAGGCCCCGCACTCGGAACTAAAAATAAAAAAAATTTAAAATTAAATAAAAAAAAAAAAATTTAAAAAAAAAAAATTTAATACCGGATTCCCTAGTTCGTTCGATCGAAACGACGCTCGGAGGACTGCTACCGACGTCGTTGTACGCAACAACCGCCACTCGATACACCTCGTACTCCTCCAAATTCGCTATCACGTACGAATTCGCATTGTAATTCTCGAGTAAATAAAAATGGCTTCCGCTTTCGTTATCGTTCTTTTGGCACGAAATATTGTATCCGCGAGGTATCCCGTACCACTCGATCTGCGGTAACGGCTAAAAAAAAAAAAAAAAAAAAAAATTAAATAAAAATCACAAAAAATTATTTTTTTAAATTAATACCGTCCATCGAACTCGCAAAGCAGTTGCGGACATCGCCCGCACGGTGACGCTGTGAGGAGGGCGCGAAGGAGGCGCTTGAAGGGTTTGGAAGGGACGTGATCCTTCGCTCGGAGGACTCGCGCCGACGATATTATGCGCTAAAAGGCGCACGCGGTATTCCATGTGAGGGATTAAATCCTTGATGGTGATCACTGGGGTGTCGGGAGGTGGCGTTTCTAAAATGGTCACCCACGTGCCGCTGCGTCCGATCTGGGCTTGAACTTCGTATTTTGAGATGGAGGTGTTGCCGTCGAATCCGGGTTTGAATTGGAGGAAGGCGAGGAAGGCCTCGACTTTCGAAACCGAAAGCCGAACGGGTGCGTGAGGTAGAACTGGAAGATTGTTTTGTAATGTTTTAATTTCATTTTTTAAATCCCAAATTCAAAAAATTTCATTTTTTAAATTCAAATTTTAAAAAATTTCATTTTCTATATCCCAAATTCAAAAAATTTCATTTTTTAAATCCCAAATTCAAAAATTTTCATTTTCTAAATCCCAAACTCAAAAAATTTTATTTTTAAATCTCAAATTCAAAAAAATTCATGTTTTAAATCCAAAATTCAAAAAAATTCATTTTTTAAATCCAAAATCCAAATAAATTTCATTTTTTAAATCCCAAATCGAAAAAATTTTATTTTTTTTTTTTTTTTTTTTTACCTGGTGGAACTCCCGATTGAATTGTGCTGCTTCGGGAGAGGCCCGGGCCGACTTCGGTCCATCCGAATATTTCGAAGGTGTAATTCGTGCTTGGGATTAAATCGGTCACAAATAAATTTGTCGTGTCAGCCGTTAGATTTTTTACGAGTAAAGTGTCTGGTTTGTGTTTCTGGAAATACTGCAAGGTATAAGCTGGAAAAAAAAAAAAAAAAAAAAAAAAAACCAATTAAAAAATTAAATAAATCAATAATAAAACAAGAAAAATATCAATAAAACATAAAAAATATAGATGAAATATCAAAATATCGATAAAAAAAAAAATCCATGTAAAGTCAAAAAATCATCAAAAATATCATAAATAAATCATCAAAAATATCAATAGTGGCGTTCAAATTGGTTAAGTAAATTCTACTTAACCGTATTAAGTGTCTAACCTCGTTTTCATTTCAGGCTACGACGTTTTTTACGTCGTATTTTGCTTAAGTTAGGTTCACTGATTTGGATGTTGTGTCACTTATTTTCCTTAACTTAAGTAACATTGAAGCAATTTGACGTGCTCGGTTGAACAATCACGCTGATCTCAGCTGCTGTTAGTAAACATTTTTATTGCGATATGGGGTACAAAACTAGTGCTAATAATACGAAATGAAAAATACCATTACATGGTACCATTACGTAGTACATGATATCATTGCACGGTACATATTATAGACAAAAAGTAGCATGGCTCGTGTACATTGTACTGGGTACCAAATAAAAAGTAGCGCAGTTCTGGCACATTGTACCGAATACCAAATAAAAATTACCATGGTTCTGGTACATTTACTAGGTACCAAAAGTAGTGGGATTCTGGTACATTGTAGCAAACAGAAAGCAGCGCAGTTCATTACATTGTACCGGGTACCAAATGGAAACTAATGCAGTTCTGGTACATTGTACCGGGTACCAAATGGAAAGTAATGCTGCACCGGTACATTGTACAGGTACCAAAAGGAAAGTAATGCTGCACTAGTACATTGTACAGGATACCAAATGGAAAGTAATGCTGCACCAGTACATTGTACTAGGTACCAAATGGAAAGTAATGCTTCTCCAGTATATTGTACCAGGTACCAAATGAAAAGTAATGCGCGCACCAAATGGAAAGTAGCGTGATTGTGGCACATTGTACCGGGTACCTAATAAAAATGACCGTGGTTTCGATACATTGTACTGGGTACCAAATAAAAAAAATCCAATAAACCAATAAATAACAATAAACAAAATTAAATAAAAAAAATAAAAACATAAAATTACAAACAAACAAAAAAAACAAAAAAAAAAAACTATTCGACAAATTCCTACCGAGTAATATTCCATTAGTCCTCAAAGGCGGCGACCACAATATCCGAACCGTCTTATCCTTCACGTCCTCAAAAGTAAACGCCGACACCGCGTCAGGTACATCTTGTAGCGTCTTCACCGCGACCGGTGAACTCCTCTTCCCGTCCCCCGGCGACGTAAAACACAACACCGTCACCAAATAATCCTGAAACTTCTCCAAATCCTCCGCATAAACCCACTGCTCCGCTTCCTGATCGACCGGCGACGGCGCAATCAGCACCGTCTTAAATGACGTCATCCCCTCGACCAACTTCCCTCCTCTCCACAACTGCACTTTGTATCCCTGATTCACCCCGTTGATCATCTGCGGATTCGGCGGCTTCCACCAGATCTTCACCGTCGTCGAATTCACCGCTTCCGCTTTCACGTTCTTCGGTGCCGCCAACGGCACCCCTTCCTTAGTCCTCACGCGAATCCGATCGCTAAACACCCCGACGCCTTCGTCGTTGTAAGCCGCCATTTTGATCTCGTATAATTGCCACGTGATGAGCCCATCGACGATGTAGCTTCGTTGCGCCTCGTTTCTTATCGTGCGGTTCTTCCAATCCTCGGGGTACCCGTAAATATTGTATTTGATGACGTAACCCCTGAGTTCGCCGTTGCGGTCTTCTTCCGGCGGCGGTTGCCATTGGATCATGATCGATGTCGCGGACCTCGCGCTGCCGACGACCGTCACGGGGGGCGCGGTGGGTGCTGAAAAAAAAAATTTAATTTTTTGAATTAGTTTTTGTGAATAAAATTAATTGAATTTCTCACGTTCTTGCGGTAACGTTACTCTGTTGCTGGGTTCGCTCGGATTTCCCTCACCGACGCTGTTGACGGCGCTGACGCGGAATTGGTAACTCATTGCGGGTTTCAATGTGGTGAGGACGACGAAACGGAGATCGGCGCTGACGTTCGTTAAAACCGTCGCCCAATCGACCAAAGGATCTGGAGTTGGATCTAAAAAAAAAAGAAGTAATTTTAAATAATTTTATTTAAATCCCAAATCGAAAAAAATTTCATTTTTTAAATCCCAAATCCAAAAAATTTTATATTTAAAATCCCAAATCCAAAAAAAATTAATTTTTAAATCCCAAATCTAAAAAAAATTCAATTTTTTAAATCCAAAATTTAATTTTTTAAATCCAAAATTTAATTTTTTAAATCCAAAATTCAATTTTTTAAATCCAAAATTCAATTTTTTAAATCCAAAATTCAATTTTTTAAATCCAAATTTCATTTTTTAAATCCAAAATTCAAAAAATTCATTTTTTAAATCCAAAATTCAAAAAAATTCATTTTTTAAATCCAAAATTCAAAAAATTCATTTTTTAAATCCAAAATTCCAAAAAATTCATTTTTTAAATCCAAAATTCCAAAAAATTCATTTTTTAAATCCAAAATCCAAAATTCCAAAAAATTTCATTTTTTTAAATCCCAAATTCAAACAAAATTCATTTTTCAAATCGAAAAAATTTTACGTTTTAAATCCAAAATCCAAAAAATTTCATTTTTCAAATCCCAAGTTCAAAAAAATTCATTTTTTAAATCTCAAATCCAAAAAAATTTTATTTTTTAAATCCCAAATCCAAAAAAAATTCATTTTTTAAATCCCAAATTAAAAAAATTTCATTTTTAAATCCCAAATCCAAAAAATTTCCATTTCAAACACAAACCGAGACAAAACCGCATTGTACTTGTCAAAGGGCTTTGATTAACAAGAGTGCTTCGCAGTCTAAACATTTTTTGCACTAAGAGTAAGCGCCCTCAAGTGTGCATTTCTTTAGAAATAGCAACAGCTGTCGCTTCTCGCGACTCCCCCTTCAAATCTGACAAATGTATATCTTTTCCATCCAACCTAAATATAAACCCCAAAAAAAACCCTTAAAAAAAAAAAAAAACTCCACCTTCTTTCCTCATAACCCTTTTCTGAATAATAAAATTCCGTATTGCGCTTTTCCCATCGAATCCGGGTATCCAGCTCACATTCACAGCTTTGGGTATATTGACCAGCAGCTCGGCATTCACCGTCGTCGGCTGATACGGCAGTTCAATCACGTCCAACTTCGCCGACCGCGTGTCGTCCCCGCCCGGGGACTCCACCACGCACATATAAGTCCCGATGTCAACATTCCGCGCTTCTTGGATCTCCAACGTGCCATCGTTTCGAATTTTAATTCTGTCTTCCTCGTTGCCTTTCAACACCTTTCCGTCGAAATACCACCGCAATTCGAACGATACCAACGGATCGTGCGATACCCGGCACAACAAAGTGGCTTTGTGGCCCAATATCACTTTAGTATCGACTGGCGGCTGCACAATTTGAGTTTTCACTGCAAAAAACATAAATTTTTAATTATAAAATTCACAAAATTCAATTTTTTTTTTTTTAATTTTTTTTTTTTTACCTAAAACTGACAGTTGAGCAGAGACATTCACCGAACCCAAGCTATTTGACTGCACGCACGTGTAGTGACCACTATCGATCGGTTGAACCGCTGCGATCAATAAACCTCCGTTGTTTAGAATCTGCACTCGGCCTGCACTTTTAATTTCGCTCGAGTTATTCAACCACCAAGTAACTTTCGGCAATGGCGATCCAGTTGCGATGCATGGAAGTTGAGCATCTTTACCGTCGTAAACCGTTAAATCTTTAGGCCCTTCTTTTATTATCGGTGCGGTAGCTGAAATAAATTATAAAACACGATCAAACCAAAGAAATAAGCCGTACATAATCAACACACTGATTCCAGTACAGTTGTGAATACAACATGATGGTTTGTATGTCGCATAACCAATTCACAACTGTACTGGAATATCATGTTTTGCAGCTATTATTAATTTCGTTAAGAGGCCAAAAGCAATATAATGTTAAGCCTTACATTTTACTCGAGTAGCGTTTATTTCATTCACAGAATCGACGGAAAACTCCCTGAGTACTCGGGAAACTTAGAAAAGTAAAAAGTAAAAACATTCAACAAAGAAAATTAGTAACAGATGGTTTTTTTATTCTTCATTATTCCGTGAGCGGATTTATAAATGCAATATAAGAGCAACAGATGGCAGCAGATGTTCCACAATAGGCGCATGCGCACTCGTGCGTTTGAATAGGTTCGGAGAATTGTTTTCATTAGTATATAATAACGATATTCGACTTACTTTTAATTTTCAACCACGTAGAAGTGGCGATTTCACCGACAGAGTTCTCCGCAAAGCATTGATAAATGCCGGTATCATTCAATCGTAGATTATTAATCACCAAAGCGCAGTCCTCTTGCAACGACACCCGTTCGTCCGAAGCTGCGATTGGCGCTGCATTTAAAAACCACTTGATCGAAGGTTTCGGTCTGCCGCCAGCTTTGCACGGCAGCAGAACACTGCTACCATAATCAGCCTTTGTTTCTTCCTTCGGAAACACTTCGAAATAAGGCTTAACTGAAATAAATAAACAACTTTTAGATAAAAAAAATAATTAAATAAATTTTACATCATTTCCGTACCTAAAATCGTCACATTGGCAGTTGCTCGCACCGATGAATCGTCAACACTCACTTCGCATTCGTATAGTCCTTCGTGTAGATCATCCAAATTAGTCAACGTTAACGTACGGTTCCATAAATCAGCGATGCTGTACGGCACATTAGTTAGGCTTAACGGCACGCCATCTTTCCTCCAAACCGTAGTTAAATTGTCCAACGATCTAAACACAAAAACAATTTAAAATTACACCAAATTAGCTTAAAAAAATAAAAATAAAAACAAGTGCATCATGTTCCCACGTGACTTAGTGGGAAATATTACCACGGGTTCGCTAGATGAATACGAATTTCCCACCAGGAATCGTAATTCACATCGTTTAAATGCAATTTTTGCATTTTTTTAAAAATATTTAAATAATGGGATAAAAATGCAAAAAATGTGAAATTGGATATCCCCAGTGATAAAAATTGTTCCACTCCATTTTTTTTCCCATCTCTCCCCCTTTCAAAAATAGATTTCGCTTCTTTTCCCAGCAATTTATCAGTAAACGGTGCACACAAAAAAAGACGTGAAATTTAAATTATTTGCAAGATTAGCTTGGAATTTCAATAAAACTCAACAATTTTATGACGATTTCTTGCATTTTTAAACACGTAAACAATTATTCCCGCTAAAAAACATCAATTTTATGACAATTTCTTGCATTTTTAAACACTTAAACAATTATTTCCATTAAAAAAAAATCAAATTACTACAAAATACCATCAAATTTTGCAATAAATACGTGAAATTTAAATTATTAGCTAAATCAACGTGGAATTTCAATAAAATTTAACAATTTCCAAGATATATTTAGTGACAATTTTTTCTACTTTTAATCATTTTCACAATTATTTCCTCTAAAAACCAACAAATTTCGCAATAAAACATCAATTAAGTGTTTTATTGACTTCATTTGCGTTTAAGGAAGTACAAAACCAAAAGTTATTTTTAAACGAGGAAATTCTCACTTCCAAATTGATACGCAACGCTATTTAATTGCATTTCCGAACACATTTTTCTACCTGAAATTCCCCACACAATGCAGCTGCACCGATTTCGTATCCTTCAAAACCTCCACGTTTTCCGGCGCCACAACGATCGCTGGTTTCGAATTCGATCCTTCGACACCTTCTCCGAGCACTTGCACGAAATGCCAGCCCGTCTCCTCTTCCTGCGCCGTGTGGGGGTTCGTCACATGCGCCTTGTAGTGTCCATCATCCCGCACATCCAATAAAACCATCCGATCGTCGATCAAAGTCACGTGTTTCGTATTGCGAACGATTTGTCCATTCTCGTTAATCCATTTCACGATCGGTTTCGGGTAACTTTTAACACCGGAAGCAAGCAGCGTAACACTTTCACCCGGTCGGATCGTATTTGTTTCATTTTCTCGCTCCGAAATATTCATATCTAAAAAAAAAAATGGAAAAAATGACAAAATTGACAAAATTAAAAAATTGAAAAAATTGTAAAAATTGAAAAAAAAAATGGTCAAAATTGAAAAATAAGGGGAAAAAAATGGTCAAAATTGATAAAATTAAAGAAAAAATTGATAAAAATTTAAAAAAATCACAAAATTGACAAAATTAAAAAATTGTAAAAATTGAAGAAAAAAATGGTCAAAATTGAAAGAAAAAAAAGGGGAAAAAATGGTCAAAATTGATAAAATTGAATAAAAAATTGATAAAAATTAAAAAAAATGACAAAATTAACAAAATTAAAAAATTAAAAAATTGATAAAATTGAAAAAAATTGATAAAATTGAAAAAAAAATGGAAAAAAAAATGGACTAAATTGATATAATTGAAAATAAAATGAAAATAAAATAAACAAAATTGATAAAATTGAAGAAAAAAGTACAAAATTAAAAAAAAAAATGAAGAAAAAATGGAAAAAAAATTGATAAAATTGATTTTTTTGGCAAATATTTTCGTCTTACACGCAACAACCAATTGAAGTTTATCACTAAGTAAAGCTCCAGCTTCGTTCACCGCTACGCAGCGATAATCTCCCGCGTCATCTTGTTTCGCTTCCTTCAGCCCATAAAACGTGTCGGAACTGCGGTTGTTGATTACATCTCCGTCTTTCATCCATGTGTATTCGGCAGGTGGGACACCTGTTGCTTGGCATTGTAAAATCTTGCTTTGTCCTAAGTTTACCAAATCGCCCGAGGACGAGGGTTCGTTGAGGAATTGAGGGGGATGAATTGTCTCACCTAAAAAAAAAAAAAATTTTCAAAAAATTAATCAAAAAAAAAATTTTCAAAAAAAAATCAAATAAATGATGAAATTTTAATCCCAAAATTACCAAAAAACATATTTAGGTTTAAAAAAAAAACATTTCGAAACACTTAAGAGGCTTAAAACACTTTAAAAAATGGAAACACAACGGATTTAAAAGAATTAGTATGCTCGATCACGCGATTATCGAGCGCCGCCATTTCTTTGTTGTTTTTCGGTTGCTATGACAACGCGACAATTCCAACTCTAAATTTGATTATTTTCTTTTCAAAAAACAACATCTATTGCGTTTAATTACTCTAATATGGAACCAAAACAACTTTTTTTTTTCTTTTTTTTTTACAATGTAGCATCGGTTAGAATAAGGCAACGACCATTTCCTGTAAACCACTGAAAAAATGTAAACAAAAAAAAAAATATTTTCGCACAATTAAAAGGAAACGTTAGGGGTCATTTCAATTTTCTTTTTTAGTTATTTTTTTTTTTTTCCTTTTCCCGTTTGGTTAACTCCCATTGCCAGCTGTGCACATTAAATACAAATTTAACTTACACTTAAAAACCAATTATTTCTCAAGTCAGACATCTGATTCAATTAGTTCGAACATTTCAATGTTTTTCTCCATTTATCAAAAGATAAACATGAATTAAAAATTACATTTTTATCTTTCCCGAGCCATGACTCACTATTTAACAAATTTATCACCAAAATTACAAATTATAATAATTTTTTTTCACTAAAAAAAATCAAAATTAGTGAAACTTAACTCACCTGAGACGCCTAAATAGACGCAACACGTGATTAAAATAATATACAAATGATGGGATTTAGTTTTCGTGGTCCCCACACCTCCGGTGTTTCGTACAATGCGATTATCGAGCACTAAATCGTGCATTGTTGATCGTGTTAGATGATCGGGTGAATTGAATCGAAAAGTAACAACGTCCGGACAGTCCTGGTCGCCATCTTGATCAGGACAAAAGTTTGTTACGTGAGCGGAACAAATAATTCGACGTGACTACATCGTCGGGATAACACGATCGCATGGCACATGCGGGTTGGGATTGTTGAGTGTTTCGTTTCGTTCGGAATTATCCGAAAAGTTGATTAACAATGCTGGGGCGTCGTGTCGAGTTGGGCTGTTTCGTAGCCTCGCCGCGGGCGAATGCGATCACGTGATTGGTTGAGAAGAACTCGGTGATTGGGAGACTCGAGTTTCATGCTTGTTTTTGAGTGTCAATGCTGTGTATAAAGTTGACTGAAATAGTAAACATCGTTTTTTCGTTGTTGATTTTTGTTCCAAAATGGCGTCGATCGTCCCAATTTGTCAGTTTTTTGATAATATTTAAATAAATTTTTAAATTTCGGGCGTGGATGTTTCTTTATGGGTTTTGAAATGAGAAAATCTTCGATTTGTGTCTGTAATAAAGAAAAAAATGATAAGTTGAGGGAATTTTTATTTTTTGAGATAACAAACTTTCGTCACCGCATTCCTGGTTTGAATCATCTACGTTTGAATCGCGCTCCGGCGCATGCGTGTTGGGTTTACAACAGGGTGTTGGTCTTGGTTTAGATTTTTACGGAAGTGTTGGTATGTCGCTGCTATCGCACGTCCGATCCTCGTGTGTTAGCGATCCGAGACAGGTGCATTTTTAGCGATATATTATTCCGATCGTGATAACGAGTAATAAAAATACTAAATCTATGTGAATTAAATGATAAAGATTTGTTTGTTGCAGATCAAAGTTGCCATTCCGCGTAAACAAGTCCCCGAGTCCGATTTGACCGATGTTTACACCATTTTGCATCGACTCCATAGAAAACATACGCGATTGATAAATCCGAAAAATCGAAACGATAAATTAAATAATTTATGAATTTAAATTTGAATGATAACAAAATAAATTAGTGGTAATTTTATATAAAGATTAGGCGTGTTTGATGTTTGTTTATGGGTTGGTGATGTGGCATTTTCGATTTATTTTGTTAGGTTGGAAACATGTGGGGTTGGGGAGAGACGAAAAGTGATCAACAAAATGTGAGTTTTTTTTATAGATATTTATCTCGTAAATTGATGTTAATTGTTTGTATTTAGGATTCGGCTGATTTGGAGGAGCGGGTGAATGATCAGAATCAATTTATTGACCAACTTAAAGAAGTAATTCGTGAAAATGAAGCGAAATTGGTCGAAAAAGAGCGATCACTTGAGGTAAATATACGACAAATTGAAATAAATTTTGTATAATTTATTATTATTATTATTTATTTATTTGTTTTTTTATTTAGGAAACTAAAGCGAATTTTAGTAAATATAAATTACAAACGAAGGCTAAAATAAACCAGTTAACGAACCAACTCAGTGAGTCGCAGAAGAAACAAAACAGGGAATGTGTTTCGCCTTTGAAAAGAGTAGAACAATTTTGAATAATAATTATTCGTGAGATTCAATGCTTTGTATCTATAACAGGATGAAGATGACGACGCTTCGTCCGAGGGAAGTCGAGGAAGTTACGTCACCGAGCAATCCAGTCGTGCAAAACTAATTTTATTAAAAAAGCAGTTAGATGATAGCAGGTAATCACCTAAAAGATTTTATTATCATTAAATAATTATTAATAATTTTAATTTTTTTAGATCGTTAAACGAAAAACACGAAAAAAATCTCGATGAATTAAATTCAAGAATTGACAATTTTGAACGGTTGTTGTCAGAAAAAGACTCGGAAATTGAAGAATTCAAGAAAAATCATTCGTTTTCTGACCAAGTAAATGTATTTATTACGTTTTTATTGAGTTTTTATTGATTGAAATCGTTTCGAATAAATTTTTAGGACGGAAATGATGGCAATGTTTACGAAATGTACGCGCAAATGGTTTATAAAGATAATAAAATACTGGAACTTGATAACAGAATTCTACAGTTGGAAGGATCTGTATTGGATCTACAGGAAACAGTTAAAGAGAAAGATCAAGTAATCGAAGCGCGGAATAAAGCGATTCAGGTCCGAGAGCGAAATTATTCGAATTTTTTATTATTTTTTTTAAATTAATTAATTTATTATTTTCTTGCAGTTGTTGACGGAAGATTTAAGTCTTCGTAAGAAAAATGTTGTTGATCAATTGGAAGACACGCGAGGCGAAATGCGACAAATGCAATTTAATTTTTTGACTTTGGAAACGCAATGGAACGAAGAAAAACAATTACTTGTGCAAGATTTCGAAGCGGAAAAAGGAGAATTGCGATCGAGAATTGTAGAAAAGGATAATAAATTGACGGAAGTTGAAGAATCGTTGAAGAAACTTGAATCGGTTCGGTTTGAATTGAGCACTCGGAACGCGGGTTTGCAGGAAAAAGTCGTTTTGCTTCAAGAAACCGTGGAAAAGATCAAACGAGACGTTTTGAGTGACAATGCTTCAGGTTTAATTTGATGAGTAATTTTTTTTTAAATTTAAATTTAATTTAAAAAAAAAAAACATTTGTTTTGTAGGTTTGAATTTGGAAATTAAAGCAATGAAGGAACAGTTGGCTGAAAAAGATGCGGTTATTAATTCGTTGCAAGCGTCTGAGAAGGAAAAATTTTCAAAACAGCAAAAGGTTCCTGGAGAAAGTAAATCGATCGTTAAAATTAAGGCACAGTACGTAAGTCGCATCAAAAATTTGGAAAAACAACTGGAAACTGCGCAGGTAATTAAATATGTCACAATTGGGATTGGAATGCAAAATACTAAAGAAAAGTATTTGATAATAGACCCAAAAACAAATTTTTTTTTGGGTCTAAAAACTACTATTTTGCGTCTAAAATCTAAAAAAATATCCTTTTTTTGGTACAAAAATTACTATTGTGTCTAGAATCCTAAAAAATGGCGTTTTTTTGTCTAAAAATGACTATTTTGTGTCTAGAATCCTAAAAAATGGCTTCTTTTGGTCTAAAAATGACTATTTTGTGTCTAGAATCCTAAAAAATGGCTTTTTTTGGTTTAAAAATGACTATTTTGTGTCTAAAATTTTTAAAAAAGGCTTAGTTTGGTCTAAAATGGGTTTTTTGGGTCTAAAAACGACTATTTTTGCGTCTAAAATCTAAAAAAAAGTTTTTGTTTGGTCTAAAAAAGGCTTTTTGGGTTTAAGAACGACTATTTTTGTGTCTAAAACTTAAAAAAAAGGCTTTGTTTGGTCTAAAATGGGCTTTTTGGGTCTAAAAACGACTATTTTTGCGTCTAAAATCTAAAACAAGGCTTTTTTATGCATCTAACAATATATTTTATGCAGATAAAATAAATTTTTGCATTTTTATTGTCACGATGAGGATTAACTTTTCTTTCTTGATTTGTAGAACTCGGCGGATGAGTCGCAACTACTGAATCAACGGATAACTGAACTGGAAACATTAAACGAAACACTAAAACTCGAACTGGAGAATCAGCAGAAACATTTGGCCGAAAAGGATGAAAATCTGCTCAAAGTTTCCGATAAACAGGCCAAAGTCAAAGATTTGTTGGATAACTTTTGCAAATCTCACGGGATGATCGAACCGACGACGGAAGCCATCGAGGAAGGATTCTCCAAGGTTTCGATGGCCAAAGAAAAACTGGAGAGTTTTGTTGAAAATCTATGCACGAGATTTTCAGTCGCGTCGATAGATTCGCTGGACAGCGCTTTAGACAGTCTACAAACCCGGGAAGCAACATTACTAAGTGAAATTGAAATTCACAAAACCGAAATCGAAAACTACAAAATTCAAATTGAAAATTTCCAAACTGAAGTGATAGACGCGAAAAATGAGTTGAATCAAGTGCAGCTGGACCTAAAAGCGTTGGAGAGGTCATCTAAAGAGGAGAAAGACGCGCTAAATGCAAGAATTCGAAGGCAAAATGAGGAAAATGAACAATTTTCGAGGGAAATTCAAAATATGCGGACGGAATTGGCCGAAAGAGACAGAAAACTGACGGAATTTAACGAGATGATGGAAAATAAAGTTGCGGCTATATCCGGCGACCGGGAGAGGGAATTAATGGAGTTTCAGAACCGGTTATCCGACGCTGGAAAAACAGAGAGAGAAAATTTCAATAAAGTTGAGTCGATGGCAGCAGAAATGCACGACAAGGAAATTATTATTTCGAATTTGGAGTTTCGGCTGAATGAAAAAGAGAAAGAAATTGGCGAGTTGCAACAAAAATCTGAAGTAATTTGTTAATTTTTTGAGTGGATTGAGTTAATAATTGATTATTTTTTTCGTTTTTAGTTGTTTTTAAAGGAGAAGGAAGATTTAATCGAGAAATTTCGGTGCGAAATCGCGAAGAAACTGTCGAAAAACGAGGAAATGTTTGTTGCGGAGAAATTGGAGCTCGAGAGGAATTTGGAACGTGTGGAGCAACAAAACAATGAAAAAGAGAAAGAAATTTGCGATTTGCAACAAAAATCCGAGGTAATTTGTTAATTTTTGGAGTGGATTGAGTTAATAATTGATTATTTTTTTCGTTTTTAGTTGTTTTTAAAGGAGAAGGAAGATTTAATCGAGAAATTTCGGTGCGAAATCGCGGAAAAAGTGTCGAAAAGCGAGGAAATGTTTGTTGCGGAGAAGTTGGAGCTCGAGAGGAATTTGGAACGTGTGGAGCAACAAATCAATGAAAAAGATGCGACGATTGGACAACTTGAGATGAAAATTGAAGCGGAATGTTCGGAAAAACAAACGGATGATGAGAAATGGCGGAACGAGTTGGAAATCCAAAAGGATAAATTCACATCTTACATATTGGAATTGGAAAACGACGTCAAGAGTTTGGCCGAGTCGCAGGAAAAGACATCGGACGAAAAACAGTCGCTCGTAAACGAGTTAACGGAGTTGAAGGTTCGCTTGGAAAATGGTGAACGAAGCACGGCGGCCGAGCGGGACGAATTTAACGCCACAATTAGATCGCTAAACGACGGATTGAAATTATTGGAAGAAGAAAAGGAGAAATTTGTGGAAAATGCGAAACGCAACGATGAATTGATCGGGAATTTGAAGAAAGAGAAGGACGAAGCGAATGATATTTTGCAGAGTTTAAAAATGGAGAAAGAAAGTTTGATTTTGATTATGAAACGCGGCGATTTGGAATTGGAGAAATTGACTAGAGAAAAGGAGGAGACAGTCGAGAAAATGGCGGAATTAGTTGAGATTAAAGCCAGGCTTGAGAAAGAAGTCGAAAATGAAGTTTTGGCGAAGAAAGGTCAGTTTGAGAGTTTGACCGACGAAAAGTTGAGGATTATTGAAGAATTGGAGAAGGTTGCACGGGGTTCCGAAGGTTTAGAGACTGAAATTCGTTCACTGAGTGAAATTAAAGCGGATTTGGAAAATGAATTGAGGAAATCTAATGAAAATTGTGCAAAAATTCAGGAAGAAAAGTTGGAGGAGTGTGGGCGGCTTGAAAACCAACTTGTTGAGTATAAGCAGGAGGTGAATGGACTTGAATTTAAATTACAGAACGTTACGGTGACGCTTGAAGAAACTGAAGCGGAGATGGAGAAAATGCGAAACGAATTCAAAGACAAAATTGGGGCGTTGGAGGATGAAGTTAAATGTCATATTCGTGATAAAAATGAAGTTTCGATGCAATTGGAAAGCGGAAAAAGAATTTATGAAGAAAATTTGAACAAACTTCAATTAGATTTAATAGAAAAGTCTAAAAGAATTGAAGATATGGAGAAAACTGCACTGAATAGTTCTGAAAGCGTGGAAATTGAAGTCCAAACACTGACCGAGCGTGTAAATGAGTTAACTAAACTCAAAATAGAACTGGAATCTGAATTGCAAAATATTTCTAGGAAAAATGCGGAAAACGATGCCGAAATGGAGAAACTGCAAAACGGATTTAAAGACAAAATTGGGGCGTTGGATGATGAAATTAGTGGTCATGTTCGTGATAAAAATGAAGTTTTGATGCAATTGGAGAGCGAAACAAGAATTTATGAAGAAAAGTTGAACAATCTTCAATTGGATTTGGTAGAAAAGTCTAAAAGAATTGAAGATATGGAGTTAACTGCACTGAATAGTCACGAAAGCGTGGAAACTCAAGTCCAAACACTGACCGAGCGTGTAAACGAGTTAACCAATCACAAAATGGAACTTGAATCTGAATTGCAAAATGTTTCAACGAAATATGAACAAAGTAATGCCGAAGTGGAGAAACTGCATAACGAATTCAAAGACAAAATTGTAAAATTGGAGAATGAGATTGATTGTCACGTTCAAGAAAAAAATGAAATTTTAACTCAACTGGAAAGCAAAACACGGATTTACGAAGACAAATTGAATAATCTTCAATTGGATTTAATAGAAAAGTCTGCAATAATTGAAGATATGGAGAAAACTGCACTAAATAGTCAAGAATGCGTGGAAACTCAGGTCCAGACACTGACCGAGCGTGTAAAAGAGTTAACCAATCACAAAAAAGAACTGGAATCTGAATTGCAAAATATTTCAACGAATAATACGCGAAGTGATGCCGAAATGGAGAAACTGCGTAATGATTTCAAAGACAAAATTGTAAAATTGGAGCACGAAATTAGTTGTCATGTTGAAGAAAAAAATGAAATTTTAGTTCAACTGGAAAGCAAAACACGAATTTATGAAGACAAATTGAACAATCTGCAGCTGGATTTAGAGGAAAAGTTGACCAGAATCGAAGACTTGCAGAAAATTGTACAAAACAGCCAAGAAAGCGCGGACACTCAAGTGCAGACGCTAACTGTGCGTGTAAGCGAGTTAACTAAACTCAAAACAGAACTGGAATCCGAATTACAAAACATTTCATCAAAATATTCAAAAAGTGAAGCGAAAATTGAAGAATTGCACAACGAATTGGAAGTTAAAACTTCTGATTTACAAAAAATTACACACAAAAGTGTAGAGAGCGAAGCGGAAACTGACAAATTGCAAAAGGAATTGGAAACTAGATCCTCAGAATTACGAGAACTACAAACTCTTTGTGATGATTTACAATCGAAATGCGTAGTTTCAAATCAACTACAGCAAGACCAAGCATTGGAAACAATGGAGAGGTTAGCTGCAATAAATATTGAAAAGGAAAAATATTTAATGGACAATAGTAAACTGGAATCTGAACTAACACGTCTCGCCGAAGACAACGAAATTTTCAAATTGAATTTCACGCAGCAGTACGCGGAACAACTTAAGGAGGAAGTGAAGTACAGGGAGCGCGCTGAAGAGATGAGTGAGAATTTGAAACAAGAAAATGAAAAACTACTCGATTATCTCAACAGGAAGGAGCGTGAAATCAAACAGCTACAAATTAAAGACAATGACAACTTGGAGCAAAAATTGAACCAAATTGATGAGCTAACTGCAAGAAATCTTGACCTTGAATCGAGTGTCAAGCAACTACAGCAACAAAGCGAAGAATTGATGGAAGTGCGAAAAGTCGCCGAAACAACTACTAAGCGGCCGTTGGAATCCGATTGGGACGCGGAGTGGGGCTATGACAGTGCCCAAGCAACAAATGAGACATTACTGGAAGAAAATGTACAGCTTAAAAGTGAAATTGAAGGTCTCAAACTACGCCTAAGTGTTCAAAATGAGGCTCCTGGAATTGAAGATCTGAAAACTACCAGAATGGAACTCGAAGATTTAAGCGAAAAACATCAGCAGGTGCTGGAAGACTTTGGAGAATCTCAGACTCAACTTAATGTCCACGCTGAACAGATGGAGGAATTAAGAAATTCAGCGAAGGAGTTATCGGACGAGCGGAACAAGTTGGCGGTGGAATTGGATGCGCTTAAAGAGGAAAATGAGACAGTCATGTCAGACTTTAATGAGTTAAATAAATTGTATCAGCAGGAAAAAGACGAATTGGAGAGATTCAAAGCGCTTGCCAATCGGGTTGCGGTCGAAAATGAAGTATTGGTCGGCAGTTCGAGCGAAGTGGAGGAATTGAAAGTTGTGAAAATCAAGAACAGCAAAATGCTAGTTAAGCTCAAACAGTTTAAAGAAAAGTGTGACAAACAGCAGCTGGAGATTGGGCAATTATTTGAGGAGAATACTTCGTTGCGCGGGAAAGTGGACACGCTGCAAGCCGGTGAAGGAAAACTTGTAGAAATTAATAAACAATTGGAAGACAAAGTTGAGAAAGTGGAAGAAGAGATGAAAAAATTAAGCAAGGAACAAGCGTTGAAGTTGAGGGATTTGATACAAGAAAAGACTTCTGTAGAGAACCGGTTAAGCGCGTTACGCGAGGAACACGAGCGGTTGCAGCGGGAAACTGCATCCAGCCTAGAACAAGCGGAAACTCTCATGTCGGATAACAACACATTCCAGACAGTTGTTCAGAATCTAAAGGAAGGCAAGATGAGAATGGAGGAAGAACTGAGACAATACGTAACCCAAATCTACCACTTGACCAATGAGAAGGAAAAAATGCAGCGCCAACATGAGATTTTGGCCGACATTAAATTCATGTACGAGGACATTCTGCCGAGACACGAGCAGGCTGAAATGAGATGTGTGGAATTGGAACAAGAATTGGCTTCGATGAATGGCAAATATGATATTTGTGCGAGCCAAAATGAAGAATTGAGTAAAGAGAAGATTGAATTGGAGTTGAAGGTGGCGCGGATGAGTGGTGATGAGGAAGAAATTGAGCTGAGAAGGATAATAAAAAGAATTGAAAATGAGAGGGATGAATTGCAGCAGATTGTCAGTATTAAAGATGATGAGATGAAGAGATTGAGTGTGGAGATAAAGCTTGTTCAAACTGGAGCCAGTCAATTGAACTTGCAAGTGGAACAGTTAAAATTGGACTCTCTGAATGCAGACAAGACCAATGAAGAAAATGCACATAGAAATGCTGTTCTGGTTGCCGAAATTGGAACAATTTCTTCGGCAAAATCAGTGTTGGAGAAGGAGTTTGCGGAGCTGCAGACATCAAACATGAGTCTTAATGAGTTACTGAACCGGAGTAAACTTCATGGGAGTGAGAGGAGCAAACTAGACCAGCTGGAAATGGAGCTAAATCAGACCGCTCATTTGTTGCATGAACGAGAGTATCAATGCAAACATTTAACGGAAGAAATAGCACAGGTAAATTAGTCAGAAGGTCATCAAAAATGCTGGTAGACAGGGCCGGATTAACCATTAAACAATATAATCTCGTATTAAGGGCATCACGAAAAGTCGGCACCACAACACGCAAAATACGCTGATAATTGCTATGTATATGAATTAGACATTTATAAGGGCATCAAAATCTTTTAAAGTGCTTAGAGCCTCTAAAGGTATTAATCCGCAGTGTTGCATACGTTACCGTTACGTAACTGTAACGGTAACGCGTTACATAATGCTGCCAGCGTGGCTTAAGGGTTATTAGTTACTTATTTAGCAGTAACGACTTGTTACTCGAAATTACGTTATCGTTACATTGCATCGTGGTAAAAACACATAATTTTTGGACGTTTTTGATCGTAAACGATCAATTTCTGGATGTTTTTGGCCAAAAATGAACAATTTTTGAACATTTTTGGCCAAAAATGAACAATTTTTAGACGTTTTTTGCCAAAAACATACAATTTTGGAACTTTTATGACCAAAAACGAATAATTTCTGGACATTTTTGATCAAAAACAAACACTTTCTAAATGTCTTTGGCCAAAAACAAACCAGACGTTTTTGGCCCAAAACAAAAAATTTTGGAACTTTTTTTTAGCCAAAAGAGAACAATTTTTAATAATTTACATAACGTAACGATAACGAAAATATATCAGTAACGAAAATATATCAGTAACGATAACGAATGGTAACTAGTTACTATTTTGGCTAAATAACGGTAATGATAACTAGTTACCAAATTGCAGTAACGCATGCAACCCTGTTAATCCGGCTCTGCTTGTACATTATAGTCTCTGTAAATTGATGTACCGTATTTCTTTGATTATAGGCCGCGGCTTATATTTGCAAATGCAATTTTTTGCCATGACCTATAATCGAGGGCGACTTTTATTCGAGGGCGACTTTAA
>JAQFXT010001234.1:0-19432 GCA_034683725.1 Strigamia crassipes | reverse complement strand
CGGTCTCCAAGAATCAACAAAATCATAACAATCAGCGAAATCAGCGAAATCGGTTTTACTTTGAACGCACCTAGTGTTTCATCGATTTAAAGTCGCTTTCGATTACAAGTCGCGGCAAAATAATCACTATTTAGAATACAAGTCATCCTTGATTACAAGCCGCGGCAATACCTATAATGTGTTTGTGTGTCTTCATGAGTTATGCTAATTCGGGAGAATTGGAATAATCATCCATCTTGGTAAGTTGGTGAAACATAAAGCATTTTATTACAGGTAGGGGACGCTGACAGTAGCGGTCAGCGTCATGAGATCTCAAAGAGAGATTATACGTATTGTGGGGAAAACACCCCAACCAACGTAGACATAATTCTGTCCACATCTTTTTCAAAATTGCCACATTGGCGCTGTGTACCTATGTATGCAATTTTGATTAAAGGCGTCCTCGATTTAGAAATCATGAAAAAAATGGCACTTGCAATAACAAATTAAACCGATGAAATACGGTATGTGTGAAAGTCTAGACTAGCACTTCTCAAAGTGGAGTCCGTAGACCAATGCTGGTCTGTGAGCATTGAAACACAAAAATGACATAGGCTTAGTAGAACAATGTTAGGATACCGAACCGTAACCCACGGGACAAAATATGATACCAGTTTGTAACACATTGGGACAAAATATGATACTGGTTCGTAACACATTGGGACAAAATATGATACCTAGAATGTTTCTACATTCCATATCTTGTTTGTGTTTTCCCTGTTCTTGGTGATGCCCTTTCTCTTGTGGCGCCATCTACTTTAAACTTTCAATAAACTAGTCAAGTTAAGTTTTAACCATAAGATGTCCAGTTGCACTTATTCTAACTCCACCGCCAAAATGGTACTTCAGTCAAGATAGAGTAGTACCAGTTGATAACACACTGGGGCAAAAATTACCAGTGTGCTATACTAAATTGTTTGAAAAGGTCTGGTCTAGACAAGACAAGTAAGGTGCATAATCGCGAGGCAACAAATCGATATGACCATCACCCGATGAAACTAAAAAGAATAAACCAAATTGAAAGAGTTAAAGTGTGGCAACATGCCCCAACGCGTTGCAAGGGTCAGACATTTGTGACCACTGCCAACACGAGAGTTTAATTGGAGGCAATGTTCCCAAAAGACTCTACTTTATACTCCCCCTTCTTAAGCCAAATTGCAGCTAATTAAACAGGATTAAGCCTAATCGCAGTTACAATTTCAAAAACAAAATCTTATTTCGTGCTGCTAATCGTGCAGCAGGCACTCGCAATACGTCACACCGGATTAAAGTGTGGTAAACGACCACAAAAGGAGCAGTGTGAAGGCATTTCCAAATGAAAATGTAACTCACTTCCCCTCCTCTTGGCAAACTGATTTACGACCAACTGCTTTGCAATGCAAACAACCTGCAAGAGGTTTGCGCACTGATACGCCACTGGCTCCTGACAACTTATTAAGCGACACAGTTGATACTGCCGAGTTGAATTCAAATTTCTTAACGAATAAAAATTCAAACAACTCTCCTATCTAATTATAGCGGAGCATAAAATGGAAGCAACAATCCTAGAGGAAGACTTACAATTTAATTAATTTCGGTTTTACAGTGTGCAGCAGACGTAGGGGAAAGGAAACATTAAGCAAATTAGGGTTACAGTCCTCGAAGAAATGCAATTGAGATGGCAGATGATTCTTTCAAGGAAGGACGACTTTGAATCTCCCGCGGGTTATATGCGTTGCTTTTAATGCCTTTTAACAGACTCGAATGCAACTTCAACTGCAAACATGTTTGCATTCACATGACAAACAAATGCAATGAATCCATTCGATGTTTTTATACTGTTAAAGGGGAAGATTGGTTCCAATTTAGTACTCTCAGTTGGCAGATTACAGATAATTCAGTTCAGGATTACGGTTTATGGTTTGCGATCATGATTGGCTGTTGGACAAGTCACGCCAAGATGTCTTGGATGAGTTTTTTGGCAGAATCCCTTTACAGTCTCTTTATAAAAACAGTAGGAAAATACTTCTAAACCTTTTTCAACAATAGCAACGTCTCATTCAGATTGTGTTGCATCCAACTATAGACCACACAGCTGACAAAAACCGCAACAAAGCTAAATTTAAATGCATGTGTTGTTGCGTCAGTGTTAATGCTGAAGCATAAAGCTTAGTACACATAACAATATTCCGTGCACGGAATGACAACGTTTTGTGTGATGTGGTGTATACATTCTTGTTGTGCTTGCAGAAAAACATTCTTGCACACAGAATTTTATTCTTTCCAGCTGTGATGGTGCACAAACAAATTCAATGTACCCAGAAGGCATTGCAGTTTTCTGATCAATTGTTATCAGTTGAAAAATTTCAACTTGTACTTCATGCGTTACAACACACAAAATCACTACGCGCGTTGGGTGAAGCACTTAGGTGATGCAGAGAAGTTCACCACAAAGCAGAATTTGTGCAACACGCATGCGTTAATGCGTACATGTGAACTTAGCTTTAGAAAATCTTGCACCTGGGACCAAAGTCCGTCAAAATTCAAATTCGAATCCTCCAACATGAAACACCAGTATCCTACTACTTGGTGCACCCGGAGCCGTCGCTCCCTCCACTCCATTCATACCGCTGTCCTACAGCCGACATCTTTTGTCAACATCTTACATTTTGAAACTTTTTCTTTATTGGTTTAATGGTACTCTTGGGCTTTTGATATGCCGAAACAAGCACTAATTATCCTGCAGATTTAATGTTATTATCACAAGTGAGCATTAGTCGCGTCTATTGTAATTTATTATTGCTTACCACATCACCAATTGAAAACATGATAAGGAAGACTAAATTTATTGCATTGCATGTATGTACCGTATCAACATTCAGCAAGCAGATGAAAATGCCACGTAAACATTGTTCCTTTATTAAACCCATGAGATCCATTATTGTAAACTAGGTTTCTTAAGGTATAATTTTTGCAGCCATTCTATGGTCAAGTTTTGCTACCACTTGTTTGGTTAGATGTTTCCTTCCTTTACCAGAGGCTTTTTCAAAGAATGGCAACAAACACAGCGGGACAAAAGCAAACAAGTGTTGTTATTTCCAGAATTTATTATTCAGGAAAAATAAAAACATTTATCCACAAATATTCTTCTTCATTTACTCCATACCTGAAGCCATGGAGGCAAACAAAGAGTAAAAAAAAACTACACTGTCGTGACTGCGTCGCTACAATTTCCCGCTTGATCGTATTCGTCAAAGCGCCATTTTTGCCTTTTTCAAATGACGTCATAGCCGTAAATAGCAAATGACAAAAATGATGTTGGGGACTTTCTGACTTCCGGTCCCGCTCTCAAAAACAATTTGAACGGATTAGAAAAGTCAGATGTTTAAATTATTGTTATTGTTGTTGTTAAATTGTGTTTACTGCCCATGCGGGGAATTTGTTGCACATTATACGCAATAAAGTAATAAACGCATACGGCGTCATAAATTATTTAGAGAGCGCTAGTGCAAGGACGCGATCTGCATACGTGCAGCATCCATGTTTTGATTTGAATGGAATTACTCTGCAATCCAATTCGACCCTGTGATCAACAGCGAAGGAGTGTAGAACGTTATTGTTTTCTCTTTAACAAACTACTCGTAAACTGATTACAAACCCGCCGATCAGTTTCAAGCAGCTTGGTAAATCCAGACATACAAAGACTTTAGATTGTGTTAGCGCATTGATAATTTCACGGAATTACTACTATCCAGCTTAAATTGACATACGGACAAGCACAATCGACCAGAAAGCTCTCTTTGCTCTAACGTCAATTGATTCTCTGAGGAGACGCTCACTTTTATTACCGTTAATGAAACTCGACAGCCTCGCTTCTAGTGTCTCTACCGCTTAAAATTAAATTTACGACAGAAAAAAACCGTTCCGCTGTTATTTTTACGGGTGGCCGTAAACAAAGAAACCTAATAATCCCTCTTTTAAATATAAAAAGTACAATTACCGTATTTCTTTAATTAAAAGCCGCGGCTTTTATTACAAATCGCCTCTCCTGGCCCCGGCTACTACACGAAGCAGTGGCTGTTTTTCAGTCTTTGAGATTCAAAACATACATAGAACAAACGTTACAGCTGTGAAATGAACGTGGAATGTTTCTTCCAAGTTTATTTTCGTTTATTTGTGGCTTCGATTTTTAGCTGCGGCTACTATTCGAGGGCGGTTTTTAATCGATGAAATATGGTAATATATTTTAATACAAGGATGCACAGACATGTTAAGACCAAGGGTCACACGGATTCACTGTGACTTATGGACGGGCCGCCAAAAAATACCATCGAAGTGATTTATCATTTATTGTTACAAAAAAAAATTAAGTAAATAAAGAATTTAATTTGATGCATGACATTGCATTGATTTAACAATTGTTTTAATACTGTTCTTATACAGAAATCAGTCATAATTTGATGTTTCCAGGAGTTTAATAACATATGAATGATATACACAGTGAGTTACATATGTAGATAAGCAGAAAGTGTAATTTTATGTCTTACACTCCAATCACATGAATCTAGATTAGCCAATCACAAATCCCTTTACATTACAATAATGTAATATGATATTTCATACCAACAAGTATTTGTAGTAGCCTGGCGCCACAGCTGTGTTGTTGTGCGCATGCGCATGTGCAATTTAAAAAAAATTACCTATCGTGTAACTTGTTACAGTTAAAATAACACATGGTGGAATGAGCCGCCGGTAAACAAACGAAAGTCTATGCATTCCTGCCTAAATGCAACAACAAGGTGCTCTCATGGTTTCTTTTTCTTTGGTGTTTTTACCGATTCTATAACCTGAATGAACACGGAAAACCTAACAAACTGAAACTTTGAATACACATACAACCACGACTTCGCTACAACATATTAAACTGCGGGTTATTCATAAACCCGGCAATTGATTTTGTTTATAGGCGCTTCTGTCCTAATCCGAAGTCTTCCGTTCATTTGTCTTCACAGAGAAGCCCATAGCGACCTATTTATTTAGGTTAATGCAACACTACTTCAAAGTGAGAATGACACCTTAAGGGCCTCAGTCAACAACAACCAGCTTCCCACGCAAATATCATTTACCTGTCAGAGCAAATAAGACGAACTAACGAGAAAACAAGTGAAAAGATTGCGTTACCACGGTGGAAAACTAAGCTATTCCTAGGGATATATTTCCTGAAAAATTGTCTCATTTCATCACAGTGTAATTCAAGTGAGAAAAAAAAAATTTCATCAAAACTTTGCTCGATCTTGAAATTTAAAACACAAAAAAATTACAATAAGCCATCATCGTATTAACCATTTGTCAAAGTTATTAATCACACTCGTATATTTTTTTTTTAAATCCATAAGCAGAAATCGTGCAGCTGTTAACAATATCCGAAACGATACGATAAAAACTGCCACGCACACATTCATTAATCTTTCCTTTTTCTTGCACCTTACTCCAGACATTCTCATTTGGCTTCCTTAATGAAAACTACTCAATCCAACACACACATATGACTGGGTTGGAATGGAGCCTCTTTCCACTTGACATCTGAGTGAAATATGAAGGCTGCCATAGACATGTGATGCCAAGCAATAAGATTGGCCTCAAAGCGAAAGATAAGGTGGCCAGCACAACTCAACACCCATTAACTTCTACCTGATCAAACATCACCTAATACAATTCTAATGCCGGGCTGGTGCAAACAACCAAATCACTTCATTGAGGATTATCAAGGTGCAAAGTGAAGTGACTAGCGTTTTTGTTGCCGTCCAAAAAAAAAAAAAAAAACAATTAATGGACCCTTATGTCCAAATAATTGAATTGTCTTCTTCATTCTATTGTTTACTCCAATTAAGACCACTTGTTTATTATTTTTTTAAAAGACTTTTATTTAACTTGGCTGAATGTTTCAACTTCCGGTTGCGCCACTAAAATCGATGTACCTCATTCTTAGCTTTTTAAAAAAAATGGATGCCCGATCCGTTAATATTATTTAGCAAGCGTGTTGATTCAGAAACGATCATTTATTGTTTATTTAGTGGCAGAACAGTTATTAGTGAGACCCCAAAAGGCGGATCTTCAACTTACATCTCTAAAACAAAAAAACTTTGTCATCAAATTTTCTTAGAAATTCTTAGCGCAAGGCCTCGGCCAAAAAAAACCAATGTCTGAGCCAGCCGTGGACTTAAAGAAATGATGCCATTATACTTTTCTTACTCATGTCCTGCAAAAATTTTTTTTTTTTTTCCGTTTTTAAAAAAATAAACATGTTTTGTTACAGATGGTACAAGGTGCGAGGTAAGCAAGCAACTTCACTCGACTCAGTGCAGCAAGTGTCTCAACAACACAATCTCCTCCTAATCCAAAATGTACAACTAGAAGATGCCGGTACTTACATGTGCGTCATTAATAATACAGTGGGTGAAGAAAAAGTGGAAACCAACCTCTTAGTAACAGGTGACAGATGCATTTCCCTTCAATAATTACTTTCTTACAAAAAAGAAAAACAAAAGATAAAAATTGCTTTGTCGGGCATCGATTAAAAAAAAAATAAAAATAAAAACAACAGAAAAACCTAAAAGATTATTAATGAATAGCATGTTTTTAGTTGTTATTTTTTCTCTTCCTAACATCAAATTAATTTTAATACTTAGTAGATCCTCAAAGCAATTTGACTCCCACAATGTCGGGCAAGGGCGGACTTACGTATAAGCAAAATAAGCAGTTGCTTAGGGGGCCCAAAAGCAGAAAAAAAAATTTCTAATGATTTTGATGTTTTTGATGTATTTAAATTAGAAATATAATATATATTTCTAACTTTATAAGTAATTTTTTCTTTGTCGCGTATTTATTTATATTTATTATATATAAAAAAATAATAATAAGTATATTTTTTAGATTTTTTAAAATTAAACTACGTTTGAGAGGGGCCCAAAAAAATTTTGTGCTTAGGGGCCTCGCAAAACTCAGTTTTAAAATAAATTTTTTCTTTTTTTTTCTTTTACATTTTTACGTTTTCATGTTTATTTTATCCGTTGTGCTTTTGTTTTCATTTCTTAGCCTCTCTGTCGGCTTACATCCAGCCGCAGCAGCAAGTTATTGACGCAGACAAGCCAGCGGAAATGTCTTGCATCGTATCCGGACACCCAGTTTCCACCATTAGTTGGTCGAAAAACGGAAGGCCCATCGACATAGACGGCCCCTTCGTCTTCCCGAAAAGGGACGTGTTACAAATCACCAGTATCAGGCGCGCAGATCGAGGCATGTACCAATGCTTCGTGGAAAACGATGAGGAATCGGTGCAGGCGACTGCGGAAATTCGCCTCGGAGGTAAACGGTGGTCATAATTCCACTTAAAACTAAAACCCAACCAGTTAAAGTCGACTCGAGTCGACTTTAGCTTCGTGTTAGATATCTTTACGCCAGCTAGCTTCTCAAAGCGAACACGCGCGCACCGGGATAAAAATTAACATGTTAAACCTCGTTTCAAAGCAATTGGCTCGAGAACACAAGGTTAAGAGCGAACTCGTAAATTTAATGATGCCATCGAGTATGCTTGTGCTAACTTAAAGCACACACTCAACGAGCAGCGCGTTTTAAAACCGAAATGCCTTTCCAGAGGTCATTGCCTCGCATCAGCATCTGCTCTTGCTGTCTGTCAAATGGAGCAAAAACGCCGCGTTCAACAGCTCAAAGTGTTTCATTCAAACGTGATTTGGCAAAAGGGGAAAATAAATTTCGCACCACAAATCAAAATAGAATTTACTGGCTCGGTCGAAATGGCATCCACCTGCAGGTGAAGAGCTGCTGCCAACTTTTTATCGCCAACTTATCGAATGATTGTCGGAATTTAATTTTTTAAAAAATTTAATTTGGTTTTGGGTTTTTTTTTTTTTTTTTTTTTTTTTTTGGTTTTGGTTGCGGTTTGCAATTTTAGATGAACTTTCAGTTTATTTTGGAAAAATACTTAAGAGTAAAACTATTAAATAAGTTTCTAAAAGTTTAGATGAAGTTCCGATAAAGCAAAGCAACCATCCAGTTTCCTGCGGCGGAAATTAGTCTGCTCACAGAAATGTTCTCAACGAAAAAAATTGGTACTCATAACTTTTATTCCAGTCTTGGAAAAAACCCGCAAAAATTTGCAGATTTTTGAAAAGGTTTGGGTTTTTTTTTTAGTTTTTGGGCAAAATTTTGCAATTTTTTTTAATTTTTGCACACAATTTTGCGTTTGACTGCAACATTTTGCAAATTTTTGCAAATTTTTGCAAAATTTTTCAAAAAATCCAAGAAAAGTGCCGTTTTTGATCATTTTGATTAAAAACCAAACCTAATCTAACCTAACCTAACCTAACCTAACCTGGAAATGACTGGTATTATTCGGCTCACCTCCTCAAGCTCTAACTCTACACTAATTTTCTTCATTATCTGAAGCGGCCGCTAATCTAAAGTTCAGCCGGCTTTTCTGCGTGACCTATAAACACAGAAAAGTCTGTGGGCATGCATATAACCTTATGAGCACTAAGCTTAAAACAAAAATCAAGTCGTTGTTCAGTTTTACACGGCACAGATTGCAGAAACTACCACGAGAATAGATGAAATGTCATAAAATTGGACTTGTTTGGACACGACACCGAGCAGACACCGGAGATTTGAGATTTTTGAAAAATTTCAGAAAATCATAAAAAATAAAAAATAAAAAAATAGATATCCAACTCGACTTTTATTTACTCGCACTGCAATACTTCTCCATTTTGCAAAGCCGTAACTCAACTTCCTCACACCAGTGCAGAAAGAGCACTGACACAACGAAACCCTCAAAGAGGAAAAATATCCGAGATGCTGCAAAGGAGCGATAAGGAATCGCACTAGTGTCGAACCCCCGAGAGGTCTTCGTCACGACACTGTCATTTTAAGCAGAGCCGTCGATGCAAATGGTACCGGGATTATAACCATTAATTAGACCTCGCCCAACAGGAGGAGTAAAATGTCATCGCCATGGGAAGCAATTATTTCTCCACTGACTCCAGTTTCCACCCAATTATAACCGACATGTGTCTCCAATATTCGCCTACAGCCCGATTTATTTCCAGCCTATGCAGAACAAAATAATTTTTGAAATTGCTTTTAGTGGATGGCGGCCATTAACTCGTCGTCTCGTCAATGCGACGAGACGAATGCGTGATTAACGCAAATCCTTAAATTACGCCCGGGTGCTTATTCATTTGTGCCATTGTCGAACTCAGCCACGATTACACGGTAATAAAATGTGACTATGGCTCACTCAGCAAATCTTTTTCACTGGTAATATACTGAGCGCAAAGAATGGGGAGGTGGTTGGTCATAATATCGGCACAGGTATCGGTATTGGCCGATAATCGTTATATTCTTCTCCAATTGCAGAAATTCAAGACGTTATGTCGTACTTACTGGTTTATTTTATTCCTACCTTTTAATTTTTGATGGAAAAACGAAACGGCCTACACTCTGACAAGTCACGAGCTAGAAGTTGAACCCAGATCCCCCGTTTGCCGGACGGGTGCTCTCTGCTCTACCACTTAAGCTACCCGGGACTCCAACAGAATTGGCCACTGTAACACATTATATTTTTCACCTTACCAGACTTATCCTTTAACGGACATAAGTCTCACCAAACTCTCCAGCTCAACTATGAGAGTAATAATAATCGTTATCGACGATAGTTGAAAATTGGAGTGTCAGTCAGCCTAAAATCAACCATATCATCATGAGGAATTCAAATGTGAAGAAAACGCCGTAAGGATTTATTTAAAACAACTGCAGCAAATGGCGCCACAAGCAAGAAAATGTTTCACCGATGAAAATCCTTGGCGCAAGAAATTTTCATCGATGAAAACCAACCACACAACAAATACGGTTTGTTATGTGCTTTAGAAGGATGCATAATGGCTGTTTTTGTAACGACTCTTTTCATTGGTTGCCACGCTATGACGTAGCCAGCAATAATTATCAGCAATCTTTGCCTATCAAAAAACTTTTCCATCCGTGCACTTTTAAATTTGATTATTGACGGGCCATTTTCAGTTTATCTTTTGTTGTGATTAATGCTACTGGCTTGCGCATCGGAAATTGCCATCTTCTTGCATTACATTTGCTCATCAATGATCATTACGCAAGTGTTATCTTAATAAAAATGTCATTTGTCTTCATTTGCATCATTTTTCTCTTTGTGTTTCAAATTTCAATTTTCTTTATTTCCTATTTCCATCAGACGCTTCGCCTGCTTTCCACAGCACATTCCAAGAAGAAGTAATTGAAGCGGGCACTCCAGTGTCGCTGCACTGCGCGGCTTCTGGAAATCCCACTGCCGAAATCTCGTGGACATTAGACGGGTCTTCTATTCCGGTTAATAGACGTTTTCACATCGGTGCCTTTGTCAGCGTGTCGAGCGATGTCATCAGTTATATCAACATATCAACCTCGAGAGTGGAAGACGGTGGAGAATACTCTTGTACGGCTGTTAACGATTTGGGAAAAGCCACTCATTCGGCACGACTCAATGTTAGAGGTAATCAATAAATTTAATTTTTAGAACAAGAACGATCAATGACGGTTTTCTGAGTATGAATTCTATTTTAGTCATGGGAAAGAAAAACAGCTGATTCATTCATCCATGCATACAGCACTTACAATACGTTTGCTGCTTTTGTTTATTACCATAACAACCAAGACTATTATCCAACAGAATTAATACCCTCTGGGGCCCTAGATGCAGTCAATTTGAGAGCCCGGATGGTCAGGCCGGTTAGAAAAAGTCCACTTTGTATGTGCTCGAGTGGGAAAATAAAAATAAACTGTTAAAGCTAAACTTGTTGGAAAAAGTTGCTTCGGATTTAAACTATAACAACTTGGATTTATTCCATTAACACACTACTGCTTGACCATTGGTCAAGAACACTCTAGGAGGGAGTAACGCCACAACGCTCGCTTCCCCTGTTTTACACATTATGCCAGCTGGCGGTCAGATGCCCCAAGAGTGGAACCCAGACAGGGCCGGCCTTCTTCAAGATGGGGTCCGGGTGCAAAAAGAATTGTGGGTCTCCTATTTGTTGAATTATTGAGTGATTTCACTTCTTTTTTCTGTTTTAATTTTATTCGTTCAGTTTTTCCGGGGCTCCATGCACAACCCCTTGTGGCGGGCCCTAAACCCACAACATCGAGATATTGGATCCGCAAACGGCACTTACATTTCCAACTAACAGATATATTTTACGTGATTAAAACAATACTAAACAAATTAATGTAAAAATTACTGCATGGATCGCTAAACCAAACGCATTCATTAAGAATTTAAATTGGACAAATATTTGAAAATGAGAAATACATTTCAAAAGCCTCTCGAACGTGTAACAGCTGATCACATTCCAAACAAGCAGCACTTGAAATTTAGCCCTCATACTCGTTTAAACTCTCCAAACTCCACTCCGCCATCCTGCCCACAAATTCCAAACTCAAGACACCAAAAATCAATCAAAAATGCACTTTTGCAGCTCGCCATTCAAATGGCTACTTGAAAAGGCATTCAGCAACACTTACCGTTGCAAAACTCCGCTCTGCATTCGTTGTATAGCAAGCAGATATTACTCACTTAGACAACACTCACACTCTCCCTGTTCACAAATCCCCCAACCGCTTTATTGCCTACTCCTTCCCACCATAGACACCGGCCGTAAAACCAACCTTATTGATAGATACAGGCAACATATGGCAATCCTGTAATTGCACGCGCGACGAACACGAGTCCCCATCGTCCTTTAAAACATCTTTCGTTCGCCTTTCTTGTATTCCATTTTCGTTTTTCTCTTTGAATTTAGGACTGCCGTACATTCGACAAATGGCTAACCAAACCATTGTGGCTGGAACTGATTTCCACATTCGTTGCCCAGCGTCCGGATATCCTATCCATTCGATTACGTGGGAAAAAGGTATGTGATAAATAAAAGGGCAGAGAAATGTATTGGAGGTGTTTTTTTTGTTGTTGTTGTGGGCGTTGTGGTTGCACGTTTGCACCTTTGTTTTTCTTTTATACGAGTAGATAAGAAGTGGAAAAATGTTGCGCAAAAATATAATCAATTTTGAATTAGTTTGCAAATGAATTGATGGTAATTGGAACTGAAATGAACATGTGTGTTCTCCCACAGTAAAACTTTAAATTGGATTTAAAAATGAAATTTAAAAATTAATTGCAAATTTTGTAAAAAAAATAAAAAAAAATAAAAAAAAATAAAAAAAATTAAAAATATATATATATATATTTTTAATTTAAATAATTTATTGTTAGTTTTTGAAAAACATGCAATTTGGGTAAAAATTGATCGATTCGATATGGAAAATTTGTACGGAGATTAACTCGATCGTCTGCGACAAGCGATGCGTCTCGCGCGGCACGAATTCCCAATTCTCCATCGAAATCGATCGATCGATTTTTCTGCCAAATCAAACCTGAATTATTCTGCGTTTTTAACATTATTCTAATTTTAAATCACTTGCAGAAGGAAGTCTGTTGCCGGCAGCTCTCCATCAAACCGTGTACGCAAATGGCACTTTAGTGGTGAACAAAGTGCAAAGAACTGACGCAGGCACTTACACGTGCATTGCCAAGAACAATAAAGGATTGACTGCTCGCAAAACTCTCTGGGTGTCCGTATTAGGTATGTGCATTAGTCCCACTTTTTCGACTCAATCCTTTGTGTAGCATTAGGGCAAACGGTGAATGTTAAAACCAAATTCACAGACTAAACTTTTCGCACTAAACTGTCACACGCAATGTCGAAATTCATGCCTCCTGCTTCCCCCTGGTGGTGTTTTCAACCTGTTTCGACAAAAACACTAATGACTACCGCGGTTTAATTGGTTTAATGCAACAAAGCAAAACTAAACAAACAGCTGAACAAAATGCTCCCATAAACATTGTGATTAAATTGAGCAAGTATTTTATTAGAAATTTTCTCGTTACATCGGAGGATCCCCTGGGAGCGGGTTAGAAGGTCTTCTATCTCGACTCGAACTGTCAATCACAGAGCTTCTTGGGATCTAATTAAATTTGGAAAAGATCCCCGGTCGTCCTTTTCAAATGTCAATATTTACTGGCACCGGCTCAATCGACGCCAACATAAAACTCACTTTGGCATATGCACGCCATCTAATGCAAAATCCAATAATAAAAAAAGAAAAATTTTAAACGCACTTTCTGCTTCGAAATTCATTTATACACTTATTTCTCTCGTGCAATAAATTCGGGAGAATCATTCCGAAGATCTCTTTATTTCATTTTTTTTATTTCTCTAATTTAATTCGTCGGAATTCACGTCTAGTGGCGTGTCGTACGAAGGTCGCTATAGTTTCTTTTTAAATGCAAATTGTAATTCTATTTACAATTTACTCCATGCAGCATAAAACAAATAGAGAAAAAGAAAAATACAATCTCCTGTTCTTATTTCACCCTAAATAGAAAAGAAAAAAAAAAAAAATTTCCATTTCACCCAACAAAAACCTTCACCAACTCGTGCCGGAACTTTTTTTTAAAACATTTTTCCTTTCGATTAAACTCTCTGACTTTTCTCCAATAAATTTCCATTTTGTCTTAGTTTTATTTAGAAAGTGGGACGAATCCTAAATTTTCTAGAATCTGAATATTTAAAGTTTTTGATGGCACAAATGGCGCTCTACTAATAAAATCCCAACTAAATGTTTTGTACACCAAAAGCCTTTCGATCTCTCAATTATCATCAGTGGTTGTAGTGTAAGTGCCGGAGAAAGTTAAAATTTGTCAGTAGTTTGCGGGTTTCTACAATAATAAAGACCCACTTACATTCATCTTCACAATTCTTTGGTTATTTAAATTAAAATTATTCCAATATTCCTGTAAATTTAATAATATTTATCGGTTTCGAGTTTTCGAATATCGAATAGTTTTATTTTAATCATTTATTTATAGTTTAGTATTTTCTAAAATGTTTGATCATGATTTGCTAAGTTATCCTTGTGGGAAAGATTTATGTGCCCAAGTTTTCCAATTAGCGCCTGGCGTCTAACAGTCTCAGGTCCAAGTAACCTCTCGAAACTATTAGCCAACTGTCCCTAAGCATGTAAATGGGATTTACATCACTTAAATGTCTGTCGTCTTATTAGATCTCCTGAATAATGTTTGAATTGGCCGTCAAAAAAGTGATTTAATCTTCATCTTCAATTCAAATGTGTGGAAGAAGCTGTAACTAACACCTTTAATATGTGATTAACACTTCTTTATGTTGCCCAGCTCCTGAAACTTGGGTCAAATTTTAAACATTTCCTGGCGATTGTTCCCAAACAATAACTTGACATCAAAACCCGCCCTTTCCGACACAAAGCACATTTCTCAAACCCAGTAGAGTAGCACAATTGAAAACAGGGAAAACGCATTAGTAGAAACAGCTGAAACATCCTACAAGCATCGGAAGTCATCACAATAAGGACAACCATCAATTACCTTAATTAGCATGAAAAGAGTGCTTCTCTCGAGACGAAAAGCAACGTCAAGCAATTCTTCCTACATTGCCTTAATATCCCATATATTAAGCTGCCACTTGCCCATTATCTCCCAACACTTTGTTTCACTGCGTGGCACAACCAACAAAGAAGTCAAAACACCCAGTCAGTATTACTCAGTTTTCTAAAAGAAAACACTACGCGCATTCAATAAAGAATTAACACAACATGAGAATTAGCACCACTTGTTAAGCAAAAAAAATTACACAAGTAGAAAGTAGTTGGAAATTATTTTTCTCTAAAAATTAAGTAAGAACAGATTTATAATCAACTTGGAAATTATTTTTTAAGTATTCATTAGATGATTCAAGAATAATTATAGGAAAATAAATGTTGAAATATGGGAAAAATCGTCCGCTATGGTTTTAAAGAAACCATCGCTGATTGATTTGGATGTGATTTGATGAAATAAATTGATCATTTCTTGTCCGTGTAGAATTAGGATATAAATTTATGTCACATGAAGTTTAATACAGATGTTTGGGTATAGGAGCACTAAAGGCTGATGCAAAAAGAGGAGTGGTTAACAGTTAAATTGACCAATTCAAGAAGAATTTTACCCTCCCAATACCAACTTTAAAAAAAATTCCCTTTTTCATCCAACTCAGGTCATTTTTGACCCCAAACCAAAAAAATTTTCCAAAAATTTATGAAAATAATTCAACTCTTTGACTATTTCATTTTTATGTTGAAATTTGACCAATTTGTTGTTTGTTGAAGCAGTGCGATAAAAATTATTGAAATTGAAAAAATTTTTATTTTATTTTTTTATTTATTATTTTTTTATTAAACAAAATACACAAATTGTTAGAAAAAAAATTCCAATTAATTTTAGAAAAAAAACATATATATATATATTTTTGTGGGTCCAAATTGACCCTTGGTTGGGACAGGGAGGGTTAAATACATTTATAGCATCAATTACAAATAGGCAATACAGTTAGCAACATCTAGCAACACGAACAAGTAAAAAATTTAATAAAAAAACAAACCTAAAACTGATGGATTCAGTTTTGACAATGGGAGCGCTGTCGACAGCTTTGCCACGTTTTTGTGCTAGATGGCATAGCAAAATGTGTTTAAACCATGAAAAATATAATCTGAACATGTGCAGGATGAATTATTCAAAAATAGACAGAAATGACCGATCACGACTAGCGATATGCGATAGCCAACGTGCTATTTTTACATCGTTTCATGGTGTAACACGACCGTGCTGTGCTTTATTGAATGCGCCTTAATGTAAACTGCAACATCTCTACATCTCTACATTGCGCTGTTTTATCCAGCACACTTTCCAGGCTTAAATTTACAAGCTTCCATCCTCGTTAATCTGCACCTCCATCCCGTAAATTACATTAAATGCTCATATTCAGCCTTTGCCAGCACTAATTCGACGTGTTGACCTTCTCCGCTGTTGCCAGTGCATCAAGCTGCCAGAAATGGCAGCTGCATACTAAACCCCAGCCACTTTGCACCTCTATTATGCATATCCAATATCTTTCCATACTCTTGTAAACACCTGGATCCAGCCCATCCTTTTATTGGAAACCGGAGCAAACAAGTCTCATCTACATTCGACTCCGGTTTCGCTCCCCCGACCGACAACTTTGCAACATTGTCAGCTTTTCCCGCCTCATTCACCCGCTTCCTTCTCCGGGGACATTGAAATTCGAGAAAGGAATTATAATAACAAAACCAAAAAAGAGGAGAAAAAATTGTTGTACAACCGAAAGAATGGTGATATTATTTTCTTTTCTTTTTGGTTCTTCCATCACGGTTTTTACTCCTTGGGGTTTTCTGTCATGCCAGCAGGCGTAGGATAATCATCCTTTAGTGCAAAGACGACGAGAAGAGAGTTTAAAAATGCAGGTGCTCATTAAAATTCCAGCATCACCCATTTTATCAAATTCTCTAAGAAAGTCGGCATTCTTCTTGAATACAATTCCCCACCGAATTTCAACATTATCGCTTCAATGACCTCCAACAAAACTCAGCTAATATCACTCGTCTTGAATTATACATTAAGCGTCTTTAAGATCTCATAATCCAACTGAAATTATCAACGGACATTTTCAATCTGTTTACCATGAGCACGAGATACAGCGTTTGTGTAATGTTATCACAACAGTTGGATTTACACGCTGTATGATTGTAACAATGTGTTGTTTTTATTTGATTATAACAAATAAGGAGTTTCAATAGAAAGCCACTGTTTCGATAATCATAATCAGTAGTAATATACCGAGCATGCCGAGTAATTGTCAAATAATTAGGTCCGCACGAATCGTTTTGTCTGATAAGATCACGAATGCCCGTAGGGCACGAGTGATCTTATCTGACAAAAAAGATGAGTGCTGACCTAAATTTGACAATTACTCAAGCGCGAGGTGTATTTTATGAGAAAATTTACCGATAGAAAATCGGAGAAACGACCATGAAGAGTTCAAATGCGATCAAAATGCCATTTGTATTTTGGTTGTAAAAACCCACAACAGATAACGCAAAGGATAAGTGTGCATTATCAAAATGGTGAACGCAGCCACCTACAGCCACCAATCCAAAGGCGAATGGGGTTTGTTTCGTGCTTCAAGATTGGTCGGACGAACGATGACCGTTTTGTTACGCCGTTCTCATTAGTCGTCAAAGCACCAGAGAACATTATTGAAGCTAGTGGTAAATTCTCAGTATATTATTGAGGACTCACGCCATTACTCTTTTCTTCAAAAATAATTTTCGAAATAAATTTTATTAAAAATCGCACAAAGGTAACAAATAATATAGGTCTCCACCATGTTTTATGTGCTAAACACTCCTTTTTACACACGATACATAAGCACTGAAGCGCTGAAGCGATAATTCATGTAATTGGTTCGCACAGTTGACATGATAATTACTTCAGCACCGTAATCGTCACAACTGTAATAATCACTTCAGCGTGTTATTTTTGAAACCTCACACGTGTTGTTTCCGTATGATTACTACAATGTTTTTTTTTCTTCTGTATGATCATAACAATGTAGTAGGGCGTTTCATTGATCCAGTCAATTTTGAGATTGTGCGATCTAGATGATTTTGCAATTTTGGGTTTGTCATATGATATCTGTTCTACCAATCACGTTCATAATTACTAACGTATGCTATGTGAAACTTGTGAGTATTAAAAGGCTGCTAATTGCACTTCATTTCCAAAAAAAATTTCGTTTTATTACATTTTTTTTGCATCTCTTTTTCAATTGTTAAGGTATAATTAAAACCCATTATAGCAAACATCTCAAAATTGTAAAAATTATGCGATTGTTTCAACTTTCAACTTTGTGATTAATGAAAAATTACAAAATGTAATCAACATGCAAATTCAAATTGACGAATAGCCTCAAACAAAATTTAAGCGGTTTAGTTTTTTTCCCCCATTCATTGACGTCATTTATGTTCAAAATCCTCTTTTAACTTCAAGTCTTCTTAATTCCTAGTGACAGTTTCAGGCAAGCATCATGGGAGAAAATGCAAAGTAGGTTTGTTCTAGAGAGCAAAGCCTATTTCAATTTCAATAAAAGGGTCTGCAAGTGTTTTCTATACTTGTGGCATCGTGATAACAACAACAAAATTGACCAGAACTTTTCACATCTTCTATTCTTCTCATTTGGTAAAAAAAAAAAAAAAAAATGGCGTCGAAATGCTTAATCAACAATATGATAATTTCCGGTAGTTTTAGACCCTTGAGCCTTCGTTAGTCAGAATTGCACCCAAAAGCCGCACAATAAATTTTAATCGGAAGTTTTAATTTCAAACGATATTAACACTTTGCGGCAGTTGACCCTTTAAAATAATTAATTTACTTAAAGCACAACGCCAACCAGCACGTTTGTAACGTGTAATAATCACCAGAAAGCATTTTATTTTATTTTTTTCAATTAAGCAAAAAAGAGAGGAAAAATTTGCAACACCCTTCTGGTCACGTAGGAATGAAGAATAATAGAGCTTGCCCTTTCCTTACGCATTCCCCGGCAGAAATAATTAAGCGAACCAAGTTTATGTGTCTCTTTTAATTACTCTGTTTTCCTCGAATCATCCCAGAGCCGGTTGCACGTTTGCATGGACCCTCTAATTCTACTGTGTGGTTTACATTGAGCGCGCAGCACATGCTGCAAGTATGCTTGGGCAACAAATAATTTAATTTAAGTCACACACACGACCAAGGAAAACAAACCTGGCACTCCAATCTACAATTTACGATAATCTCTTTAATATACCAACAACGAGTATAAATTTATAATGCCTTATGAGCGCCAATTGCAGTTCCTGAAGCCGAGTAAATCTCTCCAAACATATTTCCCGGCCAATCTGATTTACGGTACATCCGATTAAACAACTGCTAACACTGGACCACGTTAACTGCTCGCTGTGCTTCAATTTATCCAAACTAAAGTTGGCCTAGCTTGGAAATCATAATTTACTAAAAATAAAACACTAGCTACATTCGACGAGTCATTTAGACTAAATATATTTAAAACAATAGCTTTTACGGAGTTCTTATTTGGAAATAATTTAATCTAAAAAATCTTAACTATAAACCAAAGAGTCTGTCTGTCTGAAGCAGCAATAATTCACCAACCCTAAGCTCTGGCGTCAGGAAATTTGGACAGGTTATAGTGTTTGGAATTTCTAAGTTATTTCTAGGAATTTCTAAGTTATTTCTAGGAATTTCTAAGTTATTTCTAGGAATTTCTAACTTATTTCTAGGAATTTCTAACTTATTTCTAGGAATTTCTAACTTATTTCTAGGAATTTCTAACTTATTTCTAGGAATTTCTAA
>JAQFXT010001233.1:0-19438 GCA_034683725.1 Strigamia crassipes | reverse complement strand
AAGTGCAGTTTTAGCTGCAAAAGTGCAGTTTTAGCTGCAAAAGTGCAGTTTTAGCTGCAAAAGTGCAGTTTTAGCTGTAAAAATTCATCTTTTTTTCACATGAAACACCTTTTAATTAATTTTTTGTTTTTTTAGGTGTTGTTTATGAATACAAAAAGGAAGGAATTGTTCACACTGAAACGCACACATGGGCACAATGTATAGCAATAGATGTAATCGCTAAATATGGCCAAGAATGGAGGAGAAAGTGGGACACGAATTTAAGAAATTTATCTTGCCAGTTGACTTGGTCACCACTTAAGTAAGACGATATTAAACGGGTCAAGAAATACATTTTAAACTTTGCATTGTTTAAAAACTAGGTACAATGAAGAAACTCACAATTGCTATTCGTTTGTGTTGGCGTTTTTAAGGTTGCTTCAATTGCCGTGTTTATTTCAGTATTTAAGCGATAGAACACTTTTTTGTCAGAAATTCATTTTGCCGCAAACATTGGCAGCGGCAAAGTACATAACGCTGTTCAGAAAGATATTGAGCGAAAAAGTCGTCGTCCACACAAAAGCATAAATATTTCTTGCATTTTTATAAAATAACTGAATATTTTTAGACCCATAACTACAAAATACATTTTTAAATCTAAATTTTAGACAACAGATCTGCAGGTCTGAAAGGAATCCAAATCAAATTGCTTGCAGACAGATGAAAGACAAACGACAATTTCTGTAAGAGCGAAACGAGTAGTACAGTCATGTATATCGTTTTATCTGGAAATTAAAATGCATACTACAAACCATAAACGTGTTTATTAATTTTATGTCACAGCCCAAAGGGGTGACCACGTGGAAGTAGAGAGTTGGATTTTACACCCCCAAATCAGTAGCGTACTGCCCGTACCCGCAACGACGGGGGCCCTATGCCGAGCCGATACTCCACTACCCCAAATTCATAACCTGAAACAGTTTACAATTAATTTTTTTAAATTTTTATAGTTTATGTATTGTCTTTACAATTTTATTAACAAATACTATTAAACAATAGCTGTTGAACTAAACCATTGTTTACTTAGTCCTAATGGCTGATGAGGACGAAGGAGAAGATTTAATATCTTCTATTGGAGTATAAGAAATTGAAAACAAATTAGTGTTATCACAGTATTAAAATATACCTTACAAACCTAACTTAGACATACACCGGTGACCGGAATTCATATGGACAAAGACATGGAACTGGGACTGCACTGCTCCCTAATGGTGATACCTACATAGGTCGCTATAGTTGTGGACTAAGACATGGTCAAGGAACATACAGGTAAATATTAACCACATTAATAATACATTATATGTAATGGAAAACTTGATTTCAGGTTCAAAAATGGTTCCAGGTACAATGGAACTTGGCTTTATGGCAAAAAGCATGGTTTTGGTACATTTGTTTATCCTGATGGATCAAGATATGAAGGTTTCAGTAAAACTATTTTGTATATATTTTACTAATCACTGTTTCTTGAAGGTTTTTGGAAAGGTAATATGAAAAATGGTTACGGAATTTACTTTTATATCAATGGAGACACCTACGATGGGACATGGAAGGACAATCAGAAGCATGGGATTGGGATATACGTGTTTAAAACTGTTGGAAGTGCGTACATAGGTGAATGGGTCAAAGGAAGTGAAAAAGGGTTTGGACATCTTATCCACCAAGGCCATAGATACGTTGGAAACTTTCACGAGAACAAACCATTTGGATGTGGTCGATATATATTTGATTACGGATGGGAGTATAAGGGGAAATACGCAATTTTGCAAGATGTAAGCAAACTTTTATACCGTGGTTCCGCGATTAAGAGTCGCACTCGAATCAGGGCCGGCCTTCTCCAAGACGGGACCCCGGGTGCGAAAAGAATTGTGGGTCTCCTATTTGTTGAATTATTGAGTAATTTCATTTCATTTTCCGGGGCCATGTGCTCCCCATCCCCTTGTCGCCGGCCCTGACTCAAATAATAGTTGTGGCTAATACTCGAGGACGACAACAATTCGAGCTTATTGTAATTTCATTTGATGTCCAGGACGAAGAAATTGTCGATGAGCAACAAATAGTTGAAAAGCCTAAAAAAATTGCTATTTGGGTCGGCACTGATGGAATGAACGCGATCTCCGAAATGCCAGTTCCACCGATGCCTCAACGGCATCCGTTTGGGAAGTACTTGCCGGAGGATGAGTTTGCTTTCATGATGGAGATTGATTGCAAACCTCCAAAAATGGATACTGAGGGTGGTGAAGGTGGTGAAGATGAAGAAGTGAATGAACCGCAGGAAGGAATTGAAGAAAAGAATTGATTTTTTTTAGTTTCTATTAAAATTTTATTGTCTTCAAAAAAGTTAATGAATAATTATTGCACACTTTTAATCTATTGCTGTTTTTAAGTCAGCGGTGCAGCGGAAACCCAAATTACTGACTGAGCTGCATGGGGTGTTTTGACTCCGAGCAGCACAGCGATATCGGTAACAATAATCCTTAGAGGTTTATGTTATTCTTTTTATTTCCTGTCTACAATTATTACTGGAAAAACGAAACGGCCCGGACTCTGAGGAGTCGCGGACCGGGAGTTGAACCCAGATAAAATAAAAAGAATAACATAAACCTCTAAGAAAACCGTTTTCCTGTTTATTCTGTAGTTCTATTAACAATAATCCTACGAATAAATTAAAATGAATATAAACTACCGTATTTGCATAGATATAGATTATACCTCATTGTCTCAGATATAGATTATACTCCATTGTCTCAGCTGTCGCATGTTATCTGTATACATCACTACGGTTGTTTTAGTATTTTGAGTGCAATTAAGGTACTGGTAATTAAAAATAATGAACATAAAACATTAAATTAAAATTACTTTGTCAGTTAGCCACGTTTTAAATATCTATGTATGATTTGGCGATGATTTGGCGATTATTTGCGACGGCAAAACCGTTTCTTGGCATCCGAAATAGAATAAGCTCGTCGATTTCTTGAACAAAACGAGTGAGAAACGAATTAAGGAGTAGAAGGAAACTAAGAAAATTGAGGAATTGAGTTTGAAATCGAATAAATTGTGAGATTTATAATTACATTGAGGGAAAAATAATTGCTCTTTTGAACAATTCGGAGACAAATTTGCACAATTGTCCAGCAAATTGTCGTTGTTGTCATTAATTTTTTTGCAAATACTCCTGGCAAAATGTAATGAATAACTAAATATAAAGTCTCAAATTTTTACAATATTTTAAAGTTTGTGTGCAGTGATTTTTTTTCTTACAATTTTCAGTCCCCAAAGTAATAACTTTTTGCAAAACCACTCACCACGGCAATGGTCATTGATGTTTTTCAAAATTTTCGGAATTTTGTTCCTAAAAAACCGGCCAAATATTAGTGTTGCCAATACACAAGTTCGTCATTACGAAGGATGTTAGGAAAAATCAAGCGATTTTGTAAACAATTTACATCTAAAACCATTGAAAAGTTGCAATGCCGATTATTAGCCTATAAAAAGTCAATTTTCGAGATAAAAACGTTTATTTTGGAACTAAAATCATCGATTGTAGGGTTAAAACGTTGATTACTTTTCCTAAATGTCAATTTTTGGACCAAAACGGTGACTTTAGGGGCTAAAATTGTAAGGAAAAAAGCATTGCGCACCAACTTGAAAATATTTTACCAATTTAAGACTATTTTTAGTTATTCATTACATTTTGCCGCGAGTATTCCTTGCAAAATTAGTGAAACGACAACAATTTGCTGGGAAAATGTGCAAAATTGCCTCCTAATTCGTCAAAAAAGCAATTATTGTTTTTTCGATTCGATTATAACTCGCAATTCATTCGATTTCGAACTGAAATCTTCAATTTTCTCGGTTTTCTTTTTTTTTTTCTATTCGTTTCTCACTTGTTTCGTTCAAGCAATCGACGAACATCTTTATTTTCGGATGCTGAGAAACGGTTTTGCCGTCGCAAATAATCGCCAAATCATACATAGATATTTAAAACGTGGCTAACTGACAAAGTAATTTTAATTTAATGTTTTATGTTCATTATTTTTAATTACCAATACCTTTATTGCACTCAAAATACTAAAACAAACGTAGTGAAGTTTAAGATAACATAAACAGGAAGTGAACGACACTTGGTGTGACGTCACTTCCTGTGAACGGAACATGGGATAGCTGAGACAATAGTCAGCTATCCAGGTATAATCTATATCTATGGTATTTGCTTTCATTGAACGCGGGTCTCTAATTGATGTAGAAAAGGAGGCAAGCCCTCAGATGAATGGGGTCGCCGAGCGAATTAATCGAACAATTGAACGCGGTATTTATTACTGTGGAAAGGCGATCCGTGCAATTAGAGCACGGGTATACGATACATATACGTATACGGTCTCATCTACCGTTTTGGATCTAATAACAAACAATTTTTGTCGAAAGAAATTTTAATTTTGCAGTTAGAACCCAGGTAGCACGGATGATAGAATCAACATCGCATCTATGTAGAATGTCTATGTTAATTCTATATAGACTTTCTATATAGATTCTACATAGTGTCTACATAGAAATTAGATAGCTAAATAAATTTAATATCGCATATACATAGAAAATTCTATGTAATTCTATATAGACTTTCTATGTAGATACTATATAGCGCCTACATAGAAATTAGATAGCTAAATACTTTTTAAAAATTGCGCACACGTAGAAATTTTTATGTAATTCTACACAGAATTCTATGTATCTTCTACGTAGTGACTATGTCATACCAACACATTGTTACATTTAAAAAGTCGCGTTTAGTCATATGTGGCACTCGTGCACAGTATGACTAGACGCGAATACACAATCGCGTTTATTCATGTTGCGGCTAGTATGCGACACCCATTATAAGTGCTTGTTTAAAATGATTAAAACCACATTCCACATTACAATATTATTGTTTTCATTAAATCAATTGCATTTAACCTGCTGGTCTTCCAACAGAGATAAGAACATATCCAGTGCCTTTGAGTATTTTTGTTCAGTATCGTATACTTTTAAATTAATTTCTAATTCTAAAATATAAAATTAATGCAAATCTTAAAAGGCTATTATATATTCATTATTTACTTGATTTTACTAGATTTTTCAAGCTATTTTTAAACTGGGATATATTGTTTCTGACATCCTCAACCGCCAGCTTTGCAAATGTTTCAGTTGTTGGTTCGGGGTCGTTTACATGGCCAGCTGTGTTAAATCTCCCAAACATGGCTATATTAATGAATTCTGTAATCATTTTTTTAAAAACAAAAAATTTCACACAATTTTCGTTGCAATAAAACAAAAACTTGTGAAGAGTTCATGCAATTTAAAAATATATAAATAAAAATAACAAATTCAATGTACCATTTTATCATTCAAACGATATCTTACTTGTAATAGTATACGGCGTTAGTGCACACTTCATTAGCTTTCCAGCCTTACTAATCGCCGAAAAACCAATTTGTACTTCATCTGTAATGTCCGCAATAGCTCCGGAAAAAACTCCTAATCCCCTGCGAGTTTTAAATGTACGACCTGTATTTAACAGTGTTACATTTGAAGGCATCGTAAAAGCTGTAATTTCCTAAAAAAAAAGTGATAAAAGATTAGTGTAAATCTTAATATTGATCAATTTGTCAAGATTTAAAAACATTAAATTGGTTTACGTAATAAGGGAATAAACAGTCAGCAGTACGTGTGCTACCGTACTTCATATTACAGTATAATTGTAATCATTATCTCCATTTCACCAATTTCAACACACATTTATCTAGCAAGACACGTGATGTGTGTCACAATCACAACATTGGCTTGGCCGGGTGGCACGGGTTGGCTTGCCACGGTGACACGGGTTGGTTTGCTAGGGTGGCACGAGTTGGCTTAGGTTGGCTTGCCCAGGTGACAGGGAAAGCAAGCCACTCCTAGCCGCCCAAGTCACATTGCAGCCGAGAGGCCGACAATTCTTTTCTGAAAAGGATTGTCGGCCCGCTCGGTGCACACCTTTCTTTCTCTTTTCTCCTTGTACTGACCCGCTAGCTTCCCAAAATCGGCACGTGACTCCAGGACTATCAAGTGGTCAGCCAGGCGGTCAAAATGTCAATAACACATCATTCAGCACAAGTGTACACGTAACCAAATAAGTTGAATTTTTTACAAATATTTTAATATTTCCACCATATCCTAGCTCTCATTAAAAAATCAAGAAAAACTTCAACTAAGCTTTAAAAATAAAAGTAAATCAATTTAAAGACTTACTAACACTGAATCCGGCCCAGAATATATTCGATTTTTATCTTTATCAAGAACAACAATCCAAAGTCCAGGTATTTCATAATTAGAAGGAACATTAAAATCGTTCTGCGTTGTTATACTTGCCAAATATTCTTCGGACTCTTGTGAAAAAAAATTTAAGTTAAGTAATTTCAAGTGGTCAGCTACTTGTGCTGCAAAGATTAAAAAAAAACATTGAAAAGTATGTGCCGTCTACTGCCAATATAAATTTAGTAGCTAGTCAAAACAATAAGCTTTCATCAGCCACAACTACCGACCGCCACTAAAGCCAAGTAAAAATGTATTATTACCAATTGTTCTTAATGGAGCAAAAGTAACTGATTGTATTTTATCACGAGCCTCACAAGTCGCAGTTTGATTATACAATCTATAATTAGGTACCGCCGCCGATCGAGATGCTGTACAATCATTTGTAGCGTCACAAAATTGAAAGTAAAAATATTCATTTTTCAGTTCATAAAACTCAAGACAAGCGAGTGAAAAATCGGAATGGCCCTGAGGTTGTCTATCCCCAGAACGAGGAACCAACAAAGTAGCGTTTAAAAACAGAAATCGGTCATTATAAACATCCCGAATAACCACATCATTAAACTTGACACGTCCATTTGTCGCTCTTTTGTGCAGAACTTGATCGTAATTACGGAAAGACGTTATTACTTCATCACCTGCTAATTCAGCGTCGGTGTTGTACAAAAAATCGCGAATAAGCGCTCCTTGCATAAATGTTTTTGCTTGGTAACCAATAGTCACTTCAACTATTAAACTGGAGTCAAGTCCCGTCTTTATTTGTGTACCGTTTTGATCGACTATTTCCAAAGAAAATGTAAACGGGTGATTCGCCTCCACTTCATCGTCTGGCTTCTTAACCCACTTTAATTTTGCAATTCCTTCAAACACAAATAAACCCATTAGTTGAATTGTATTTCTAAACTTTAACGTATACAATTTACGATTATAAATTTTAATTGGATTTGTAAAAACCGACAATGATTCCCCATTCACAAAAGCAGATAATTTAAATTGCCGAAATGAATAATAGTCAACGGACACTGATCCAGTAATACTGTGATATAATCCTTGTGCAATTAGATAACTGTCACGAATTGGGATAAATGGAATTGTAGTTGCGTTTGCTGTAGGACTTTCAGAAGAACATTTTTTCCTATTAAAAGCAAAAAGAATATTTGTAATCACACAAATGTAAAAAAAATTTATAAATTTCATTTTTACTTTACCTAAAATTCTCACTGTAAAATCGTCTCGGGTCATTTAATTCAAATTCATTTGCAGCTAGCTGGCACAGCTTAATACTGCCAGTCTTATCAGGCTCTGACTCTTTACTAGTCGGGTCATTATATTCTTCAGGCACTGTTATAAATGAAAGACATAAATGTTAATTTATTCTGAATTTAATTTACTTTACGTGTAATAATAATGACTATATTACTATACCTGATGATATATTAAAATATTTTGGTCTTAATTTAAACAAAGGATGGCCCTTTCTTAATATTTTTCCTTCTGGCGTACACAAAAACGCCACAATCGGTCTGCTTATTCGTTGATTATTTGACACGGAATATATTGGTTCATGGCTTGTATCGTTTTCAGATGTCGGAGTTATTTTTTCAGGAAAGTAATTTTTAAAAGGTCCTTGTTTCGGAAAGCAAATTTCGATGGTTTCGTCTGAATTGTAAATTGTAGCGTAATTAGTTTTGTTGTGTTATTTGGTTTAATTCTACCTGCTGAAAAAACATCATTTAATAACATAAAAACCACCAAAGCGTTTAATAAGACTTGTTTTCGGCTTTTCATTTTCAACTGCACTTTATACTGGTGCCCTTTCAGAACGTAGAAGCGCTGTTATTGTTATAAAGGTTTGTTACAAACAATCATTGACAATATTCATTGTGGTGACAGTAATTCATTGCAAAATGGTGTAATCTAACCCGATTAAAATTGTTGTCTGATGAAGAAACTTGTAAATTAATTCATTTTACAACTACTGAATTGGCACATTTTGTTCTCTATTGTTTAAACTCCTTCAGACCTCTTGTGAAATAATTCTGTAGTTTTGCATCTTACTGAATTCGGTGAAAACCTTGTATTTTCCAACAGATTTGTATTTAAAAATAAAAATAAATTCTCATAAAATTTATAAAGACATTTTTAATGTTTCCAACAAACAAAAAATAAAAAACCCAAACAATTTCTACTCTAAACAACAAATTTCTTATTTAACATCGCTTTCTTTTTCTGTAGGTTCTAAATCTTTTTCAGGAGATTCATCAGAGCGTTTTGGACTTAAATCGTCAATTTCTTCTACAGGCGATCCATCGGAGCGCGATAGACTTAAATTAGCTATATCTTCGACATCGGTGCGCCCCGAACTTAAATTTGCAATCTCTTCTTCCGCTAGTTCATCTTCATCAGATGAAACACTTGACATCGTTCTCTCATCATCCTTTCTTAGCACTGAAACTTTTGATACAGTTGAACTCTTTCCATCTCTTAGCACTGAAACGTTTGGTACAGTTGAAATCTTTCCATCTCTTAGCACTGAAACTTTTGGTACAGTTGAAATCTTTCCATCTCTTGGAAATAATTTATACTCTTGATCATGCATTGTAAATTCACTAATTAACGAGTCTATCGTTTTCGTTAGCGAAGCACGTGAATAGCTTTCTGGTAATTCGATGATTAAATCTTGTTTTCCAATCAACAAATAAACATTAACATTACATACAAACTACAACAAGTATAAATCAAATTTTAATACATGGCCACTTTCACAGTTTATTAATTGTAAGTCTAACCTTCACATTTACTTCTTCCTTAAAAATCATGAAATAAGTTCCAACTTTATCTAACAACCTTGCTGTCGATTCTGAAATTTGTATGGTACTGGCTAAACCAATCTACAATTAATTACGGTTTACATTAAACTGCAATAACTAATTTACTAGCTCCGTGTGATTCCATAAATTGAGCAATTGTAACAGCTTCTCCAAATATGCAATAACGTGGCATTTTTACTCCGACAACCGCAGCAACACAAGAACCTAAATTCAAGTCAATTCGACGCAACGTATTTACTTGTGCAATTTTAATACACAGTGTACTCTGTGTGGGCCGGACGTAGCACTGTACCGACAACTGATCCGGACTGGTTTACTAGAATCCAGACTCAACTAATACCAAACAATGGGAAATTTGTTCTCTCCGGACTATGACCAAAGCGATGTGTGAAAAAATCACTGAATGATCAGGACGTAACTCCAGTTCCAAGATCGCTTCGTTCATGAAACGCACGAAATTGTAGTATGTGTTTGGTGATGTAACTAGTTTCTTAAACACATCCAACCCAAAATATTAAAATTCTGCAAAATGGATTCCCATTGTGCTGAATTTCGATGTTTTGGGACGTGTCTCTCCAGTCCGGACTAGAAAAGTTTCTGAGACCCGTCCTACGTCCGTACCGAGTATATTGTATACGGTACCACTATGAATTCCAATTCTAATCTTTAATCTTTCATGTGGCAAGTGCCTAACTGGAAAATTAGTAAGTGTTGCTACAAAATGCAAAGACATAGTAGCAATTTGCTCATAATGGTCCTTCACGGGACTCGGAACACCACTTACTACACAGTCTTGGTTTTGAAATAAATTTTAAAATACAATTTTTCAAAAAATTCAAATAAATACTTAAACTTACACGCATCTCCAATTGTCTCCATTTTGTAGACGTTAAATGATTCAATAATAGTGTCAAAAGCAGTGTACAGATCATTCAACAGTTCAACGACTTCAATTGGTTGACTTCTATTAGCAATGTCAGTGAATCCAACTATGTCGCTGAAACCAAACCAAATAATGACTGAGGTACTGATTAAGTTACTCATAAAAAATACGTTTCAGTACCTGAATAGAATAGTCACATCGTGAAAATATTCAGGATGTACTTCGAGGTTTTGTGACATTCGCGTGGCAATGACAGGTGGTAGCAAACGTTTAATTAAATTCTCTGTTTTGTTTTTTTCTATTTGCACTTCTTCAACTTTTTCAGAAAAAAGATCTTGTAAATGGTTAGTATACTTTTCTAACTATAAATAAAATAAAAACATTTTGACAAACAAGCCCTCTGCGATTAACTTGAAAAAACACTTCAAACATAAAATTTAAAATAATGTTTTTCAGAATAGGAAATAATCAATAGCAGTACACATTAGACAAAATTCATAATTCACCATAAAAATCAAATTTTGAACTAGTTCTCCTTTCAGTGGATGGATTTTACCAATCGTTGTGATAATCTCTTTAAAGCTTGGCCGATTCAACGGATTTTCTGCAGTTGTGCTCAAAACAAGCTAAATATTACGCACAAATTAAGATTATTAATCCGTATTTTCTTTATATTATTTTTAATTGTTGTTACATCTTCAATGCCCCTTTTCTCAGAGAAGTTCTCAGGCATATTAGATTGCGTCAATGCTGGTCGAATTGGTTTAGATGTATCATAATTATTCATTTCAAGAAGCTAAGTAAAAAGTTACTTGCATAGATTACAATTAAATCTGCTACAAAATATCTAATGATTACCTTCTTAATACCCATAGTTCCAGGGTCAGCATAATTTTTAAGAAGTTTGATCAACTCTTCAACGGACAAAATTTGCAATTCGTAATCAAATGGGTTTTCGCAATTGCAAACTTCCGTTACGATAATGCCAAAAGAATAAACGTCGCCTGTCTTTGTTCCAACTCCTAGTTCGTTTGGAGTCATTGACACACGAAGTAATTCAGGTGCAGTCCACAACATAGATCTATCAATAAAAAAGATTCTGGGTAGCTTAGTCATTTTAACAAAATAATTAACTCATTGTCATTAATGTAATCATCAATTTTTGTACCATGTGCTAAGAGTAGCCGGGCACTGTATACAAATTTAAGTAACGTTCTTTTCTTGAAATGTTGGCTGTACAAATTTGTATACTAAACAGCAATTTAAACAACACAGTTGCTTGTATCAAACAATCTCAAAAAATGATGACCAATGTAATCTGTTTTCATTCGCAGTGGGCATGCCCACGTCATTTCAACAACTTTACGAATGCGCCTATTGCACTCAAGGTTTTTATGACTTTTACTGAAAGTTTTCATTATTCCCATACCATTCCAATTGTTATGGTCGATTGCTAACCATGCGGTTAACCCTAACTGTTGACCCATGTGACCGCTGTCCCTATTGGTCCACCATTACTGAATAGCACGCCAACTGTTACAGCACGATGATTACAGTAAAAATAACTCACCGGTAAATCATTTCTAATTGTTCCACAGAGTACATTTTTCTTCTGAACGTAGGCACACCAAAACCTAATCATTTACTGTTTTTAATTTACAACTTAAGAATATTATGTCACAGCCACTGGCAATACCAGACACTTTACACATCCATCGATTATCAATGAAACAATTTTTAGACTTCAAATTTCCATGCGATCCAATATGGGAATTGTGTAAAAATTCCATACCAGCTGCAATATCTCTTAAAATTGAATATTTGAAACTCCATGAGATCTTGTATCGAGATATTTGCAAGATGTCAGCTAAATTCCCCTGAAAAACAAATGTATTAAACTTGTGTAAACTGCACAACTTTCTGAAGCCCGTCTAATTTCCTCACCACACTTGTGGTGAGGATGTGTGGTGAGGATATAAGACGGGCGGATTTATATCCTGCACAGGCACGTTGAGATCTCCATGATCAGACTGATTCCAAAAAGTAGACTTTTAATATGTAAAATGCACATTTTAGATGCAAATGAAAATGAAAAATCTCAAAGTTAGTAAAATAATAGAAAGCCCACACGGGTGCCTAATGTATCTTATGGATAATTCGCAACTTATCACACAGGGTACAGTAGAAGCATTCATTAAGTCATGTTTAAATTGCAGTTAAACATGTTTTGTTACGTAAATTTTTTAGTGTGCGCATGCCCACTGCAACTGAAAGTGGACTAAATTGACGCCATTTTTTTAAATTAGATCGAGACAAGCAGTCTAAAAAGCATTTTAAATATGCTGTTTAAAATGCTGTTTAGTCTAAATTAGTTTATTAATGCACCTACTGCATTATATGTCCATGATTAGTGGTGTATGTGAAAACAAAAACTAGACTTACTTTCGGCACAATTTCCAAAAGAAGGCAAACATTGGGAGATGTAAGACACGCTCCAAACAGTCTTACTAAGTTAGGGTGTTTCATTTTGTATACTAAATTTATTTCTGCTCGAAGTGACAAATCATTGACATCGAAAGAATCTAGCACAAATTTCTGCAAATGTGACAAACATAAACTGTTGTAAAATACAATTCTATTAAAGCTACTAAATCAAAGATATACATGTACAACAAATACGTGCCTTAACATAGTACACATTTCCTTTCCAAATGGCTGTATGTTCTATAATAACTGAAGTCATGCCCGTGTAACTTGAGTTTTGATTAGTATCTTTACCCAATGATAAAGATTTAGCAACATCAGATGTGTGCGATGTAGTCAAAGTTGATACACCAAGAAGTGTAGATGTTGGTGTTGTTAAAACACTAAGCGGTACGTAATTCTCTTCAACATCATTCCAATCGACAAGCCAATCCAAATTTTTAATTGCTTCCCGTTGTTTTAAACTATAGGAAACAGAAATAATCGAATTAAAATTCCCAATCGCAAAGTTTATCTAAATCTACAACTAAACTACCGCTTTTTTAGCCACAAGAAACTAAATATCAGCACTGCTAGAACAACTACACAACCAATAATTGTAGCTGCAATAAACACTAATAATAATGTACTGCAATTAGCACCGAAGTAACCAACATGGCACTCGCAATAATTTGGGGCAATGCATTTGCCATGCACACACTCGTTCCTAAAGATAATAAAAATTCAATTTCAGAATCATTTTAAATACTTTAGAAAATAAACTTACCGGCATAGCGGTATGTCGCATGATTTTCCAGACCAAAGTTTGTAGCAGGAACAATTATAGGGACTCACACAAATACCATTAAAACAGCTGTCACATACCACACTTTTGCAATCGGTGCCCGAATAGCCAATTGTGTAATATTCATCTTTCGATACGTTTGAATATATTTCCGCTAAGGTACGACACCTGACAATAAATATTGTAGCAAAAATTACCATAATTTAATTTAATTTTATCATACGATCTTATTTTCTCAAAATAATTCCAATAATTTCAAAGACGTTACAGCTCGCTTTTACTAATCAAAAATATTATTCCTTCTGTCGTGTGTAGGGCATGCAATAACGGACCATTTTTTTCGTTCCCGAGATCCAGTGTGGTGACCCATTGGATCACCACCGAAGGGCGACTGGTTTCGCAGGGCAGAGAGTAAAGGTTGTGCTGGACAGGTCGCGTAGGGAAAGGAGCTAAACCATTTTGGGTTTTGGTTTTGGTTTCTGGTTTTTCAAATCTTCAAAAAGAACATTCAAATTTGAGTGGATTTTTGTTCTAACTTGTCTCTCAAGTTCCTCCCATCAGTGTTCAATAAGGTTCAGGTCAGGACTTTGGCTAAGCCAGTCCAAAACCTTGATCTTTTTCGAAGTCATTAAGCTTGCATGCTGGTCAGGTATGATTCGGGTATCCGTGGGTCGGGTTTGGTCGGGTTTGGGTTAAGCCCGATGATCCGAGTTGCCAACCCGCATCGACCTGACTTTCAAACCTGCACTAAACCTGCGAGTCGGGTCCCAACTACCCCGAAATCCTACTCGAATTATCTGAATTTTTTTTTTACTTTTGGTCATAACTTATGACCAAAAGTCAATTGATTGTTTTGACTTGTAAAATTCAAATTGATTTTGTTGTCATAAAATTTTAATTTGGGTTGAGTGCAAATAATTTTTTTTTTTTTTTTTTTTTTCAGGAAACCGTCGGATATCGACTATGCTAGACGAAATTGGCAATTTCGTCCATCATAGTAGACAGTCGACACTCGATAGTTTCCTGAAAAAATATAAATAAAAGAATTATTTGCACTTGAACCCGAATCGTGTCTGAAAATCCGCGGGTTCGGGTTTGGGTCGGGTCAGATCGGGTTTATCGAGTCTAAATTATGGGTTTGGTCAAACAACATCAGTTTTAACTTCTTCCGAATATTTCTTGGTTTTAGGCATTTCCTAAACTCAGCAGCAGATCAACAGTAATTCAAATCAAGCCTAACAATGCATTTATTCAGTATAATTTGCATAATTTGCATAATTTGCATAGTTTGCCACACAGTCAAAGTATTTTTGAACTCCAACAAACTGATTTTTTGGAATAAAATCTGTTCCTGTGAATATTTTTGCCTATTTTTTTATAAACTATACATTTTGCTTCTCTTAACCTGACTTTATTATTAGTTTTAGCCAAGTTCATAACAAAATTAAATAAAGCCTAATAAACCAATGGTTTAAATACTTTTTAGCTATACTGTATGTGTGATATCCTTCTTGTATGGAGTTCCTCAACTCTATCCTAAGTTCCTGACCACTGGTCATGTGATCAGGGGCCGCCTGGCCAGCGAGCTCTAAGTGATTTTTACCCCACCTTGCCTGACCTATGGCATGGCACACACAACTGGGATGCTCAGGTCCCTGTGGCCCGCAGAACGAGCACACAAAACCAGAAGTAGAAGTCGTTGTGCATTGTGTCGGATCTGGTGCGAACGTGGAAAACAAACCACTAGGATCTTACCCAGGTTGTGTCGTGTTGCAGCACAGACTAACCGTCAGAAGTCGTGAAGACTACGTGCACGCGGCTTCCGGTCTTTGCCGGGTCCCTGTGTCCAATTGGCCATAATCAAACCTGTAGCTCCACCTATTGCGCTGCAGAAGGGACCACGAATGTTGGCAGTGACCGTTCCACGTTCACATCGATCTCAAATAAAAATTTGGTGTGGTTTAGTTAAAATAACTGTGTCGAAAAGCCCTCCACACCAGTTATACAGTGTTTCAAATAACTTGCACAATTTTTCTTTTACTAAAATGAAAGATTTACATTCAATTAACATCAAACTAAATGTAAATCTTAAATTTCTGTAAATACAAAAGTCATGAAAGTTATTAGAAACGCACTATGTTATACCAAATCTGGCCACATAAAATTGTCTTTTTTGACTAGTAATTAAGCAACATCAAATTCGACAACTAATTAACAATTCTCAGACTACATCGTAAAATTAGAAGAAATGGTAAATAATAAAAACAGTTAGTTAACCTGCATTCATTAGGTGAAACGCAAACACCATTTTTATATTCAATTTGAGTGTATGAATTTAATCTTCCTCCACCACAAGACTTGTCACATGTATACGGCACCACAGCCAGGTTTGTTCTTAAGCAAATTGTATCAACATCTTTAAACTTTTTACTCGACATAAACTTTGATGTTTGTGAAATAAACCCACATGTTGATACATAGCTAAAAAATTAAAATAAACAAAATTAATTGGCCGAATACACCTTCGATTTGCATATTGCAGTGTCAGTGTCACAACACTAACAAAACCCATTAGAAACGCAAATTTCTATAAAAATATTATTCATATTTTTACAATAAATTTCTCGTAACTACTGTGCAGGAATGCTAATTATTAGTTATAACAGTTAATATATGAAACTATATTACTTACTACATAGCTGTCACTTTACTTGCATTAGGTAGTATAGATAAATGGTACGGCATCACACATTTTACAAACCTCGTTTGCACACATTCGATCGGAATCTCAACTAAATGTTTGAAATTTCCTTGATTTCCCAACGTGAGCAGATGTTTTCCACCCGAACTTCTTTTTTTACGCTCCCAAATAGCCTTAAAAAATTTCATGTAGTTATCTGACATGAGAGACACACGTGCAACATTTCTCATCTATCGAAATAAAAAAATAACAATAAATAAATAATCTTTGTTTGATAACAAAATTACGTATAATCCATCAGCAACAGTGTTCGTTCGGCCATTGACTACATTAGCTATCCCTATCGTTGCTCCTAGCCGAGCTCCCCCTTCCAATGAAAATCTAACAACACCAGTCAAACCTTCAAATGTTAACTAATCACGAAAACAAAAATAATTGCATCAATAATCAATCTACGGTAACAATCAACCGATACTTACTCCAGTCATTGCTCGGATTACATTGTAGTTAGATAAAATTTTGTTGTTTCTTAGTAATTTTTCAACAACATGAGCAAATGTTAGTACAGAATCGTAACCCAGCGCAAATTTATCAGCAATCTAATCAGAAATATCTATGTTTTCATTATTCTAGGCTTTCAACATACAATAATTTACGTTTAAACTGTCAGAAGTTGGTATGCCATGATGGTCCACGTGATTCATTTCAAAAAATTTGCGATTCACATGGTACCACAGATCAGTGGAAAATCCAGATAAATTATGAACTTTGTAGTTCATGCGCATTCCCTGAAAGGCTTCAGTGCATGTAGGTTTCTGTGTAATGCGTGTTCCTCAATAAATACATCTTATTATACATTTCTGTAAACTACGTGAACTGTACCATAGCACAAAGTGGATGCTTATTTTGCCAATCAAATTGCTGTGCATGAACGTGTAGTATAGTCCACAGGTATCCATGCATTGGTGCAATTCCATATCTAAACCATAAGAAATATTCTTAATATAAGTTATAGCCTACATCGTTTCAAGCAATTGTTACTTTATAGCTTCTCTAAACACAAAATATTGTTTAGGAGCATGTACACCAATGTAAACAACCTTGGCTCCAGTATTTTTTGCCACTTGTATCTCTGTCGACAAATCTGTTTGATTTCCAACAATTATCTAGATAGCAAGAATTTCAAGTCTTGAATAACAATATTTGAAACTGACATTTGCTTTTTAAAGTGACGCACGTCTACTGCCAATCTCGCCAAAAAGGTTAGGTCGCGAGGGGCGGGAGGGGAATGAGAGGGTAGGGCAAAATAAAAAAATAAAATACATGTAAAACGGCAACTTTTCGCAGTATATTGAGTCATGGTAAATTGAGTTGAAGGAACTCAATTCTCGCGGCAGATGGCCACAGTGATGGTACGAAAAACAAGTAGAAATTCAAACAACGCAGTAACTATTGTTTGCGCCTGACATCTTGGTATCAAACTCGTACTGCATCCCTTTTTGTGCAGTTGATTTCCTAATTCCTAATATTAGGCCTAACATTGCTGAAATAAAGTAAATAAATAAACAACAATAAAGTCATTAACAAAAGTAATTTACTGCATGATAGCAAAATATGTTTAACAAGCTTACCTATTGCTGTATTAAATGTAATGTGCAGTCTGTATTTGGAATCAAGATACCAGGCGCAAAATATAGACCTGGAACCGAAAAACTGGGCAACCCTCTAGACCGGCACTTGGACCCGTTTTAGTGGCCTCGCCTATGTCCGATCTAGAGGAAGTTTAATATTACATACTTCTAACTTACTTACCCTGTAGACTATTGAATATTTAAATATCCGAGCCGTCTTTAAAAGGCCAATTGGTAAAGGCCAATCCTGATCTTCGATAGTAAACTGAAATGGCAACATTTATATATCTTCCTTATATGCGTGTTTATTACTATGCGTTAAAGTGTAGTGTTGTCGCTAGATGGCGATACACACACATAGAAAGTAATGTATGATTGATAGTTGTCATTCGTGCGAATATAGCAGTGTGTGACCATCACCATGTGTGTGAATTACTGTGCTATCAACTTTAGTGTTTATTTGCAATAGCTAGAAACTTCACATGGACATTACATTATCAACCCGAACATTGCATACTGTAATTACACAACATTGCAAATAAATGTTGTTAACTTATGGCTTGTCTAATTTTTATTATTCTGCATAGTAACTTTTAAAGGAAAACACCAAAGGAACTACCCCTACATAAGGCTAAGGGCAGACCCAATCCCCCAGTCTAATTTTTACTAGTCCACCACGCGGTCGCCAAAAAATTTTAGGCTTCTTTTCGCGTGTTTACATAAGTTTTTTCATTATTTTGCACCAAATTTCGATTTTTTCATGAAGAAGGCCATGAATCCCGATCAATCTAAGAGGGGACCATCCTTCGACGTCCAAATCTAAGAGGGTTCGACTCCCCCAACTGAATCGGCCACGCTGGTCCAGACGCCCGCCATTGCAGCTGATCGGACGCCGACCCCTTCTACGGCTGTCCTAATGAAATCGGACATTCAAGAATTCATTCAACGAGGTGTCCAGGACTTCTTTAAGTCTTCAAACCTTTTACCAGTGGCCAACGCATCATCGAAACCGGCCCAAAAACCAAGACGTTTTGCCACAAAAGCAAATTTTACATCCGGGTCGCGTGGGTCGTCGCCTTGCCCGTCTACGAGTTCCGAAAAGTCGTCAAACCGCAAAGTGTACCCCAGGGACACAAAAGCGAGATCCCCGGTGGTGGGGAGGCATCAGACCCGACTTCAGTCGAGAGTTCTGGCGTCCCTTATTGACTCAGAGTCAGAATCCGAATGCTACGACTCCTGGTCCAACCAGTCGTATGCTTCGGCTCCAAGTTTCTTGACAAATTTCTCCACTTTTTGCGAGAATTTTCTAAAGAATGTGGCCTCGTCAGTCCAGTGAATCAAGGCCATTGCGGCCAAATTCTTTGATGCCGCTTATATGCCGACATTAGTATAACTGGTTGTTAAGTTGTTTTTTTCTAAAGCATTTTGGCCTGGGGCGGCACTTTGGTCTAGGGCAGCAAGTCTGTTAAATACGGCACTGTCGTTATTCCCACATTTGGCATGTAGGCCCAGTCCTCTGCCATCTCAAAAACATGTCTTCCACCAATAATCCCTCAGGACTCCTTTTAAATAAAAGATTAACTACTCTGCTAGCTTTAGCCCTAGCCAGCACGCCCAGCAGATCAGCAGACATTAAACTTCTTTCAGCCGACATCAGTTTCCACGAAAGCTTTTGCATAGTTCCTGGAGTGTTTACTCCAAATGTCCGAATTACCATATCTGTATATTAATCGATGACGCTGCTACGTCAGCGCCGCCTAT
>JAQFXT010001232.1:0-19448 GCA_034683725.1 Strigamia crassipes | reverse complement strand
TTTCACAAGGATGTTTTAGGATTTCACAAGGATTTCTTTGGATTTCACAAGGATGTTTTAGGATTTCACAAGGATTTTTTAGGATTTCACAAGGATTTCTTAGAATTTCACAAGGATTTTAGAGGATTTTAGAGGATTTCAGGAGATTTCAGGTGATTTCAACAATTTCAAAATCCAAAATCTTGCCCGGTACAACATTTCCAGCATTAGCGACCTCTTCGCGAAATAAACCAAACATTTTCAACATTTTAAACCCATAAAATTCAATAATATTCAATAATATTCAATAAAATCGTAAATTACATTTTTATAATATCCAAATAGTAAGAGGAGGTTGGGGGAGTTCGTGAAGTTTGTCTGTGCGACAGATGCTGCGCACTTTGTCCGCCATTGATCTCTCCCCGCGGACTCGTTTTGCTACACATTCCCCTGATTAAATTCCGATCACCAATTGACAGATCAACGCCCTCCCACGACGAAAACCCATCGCACCACTACCAATCTTTACTTTCCATAAATCACGCCAGAAATAAAAAAACACAAAAAATTAAAATCAAATCTGATTTGTGTCGTTTTCTGAAAGGGTTCCGTCCTCCGGCCATCTGCTCTTGCACCTTCCCCGGGTCCACCCAGGTGAACAGTACACGAAAATCATTTTCACCTGCGACCAGGAAGCAGATTCATCTTCCACCCACGCTTTAAGGTCACTCGATAGGGATCTAAAGCACGCGCCAATCCAGATAAAAGACTCGTTTCGCTCCCTCCTGCGCCTATCCACCTCCACTTTTCAACCTATGGGTTCCCTCGCTCTCGCTCTCTCTCTTTCGAAACGGCAGCTGCAATACTCGACTTTATCCACCACGTCCCTCTCCCTCCACCCGCACTCTGGTTGGCGTCCATAGTTCACTCCATTTTCATGCTAATCATCTTTCATAATGATGGCGATGGTGGAATATTCCAATCACGCCCTCTTGTGACGATTAATTTACGAAATTAAATGTTGAAGTGACGTTTATTGTTGGATATTTTACGTTTAGTAGGTGAATTGGGAAGTGGATTGATAGGTGTACTCGCTAGATGGGGCGAAGGAGGAAATTGTGTGGAATTTATAATGGCCGACTGGTGTCTCGATCTAAGTTTATTTTTCGGTTTATTTCGGCATGGAAATGAATTTAGTTTAGGGAATTGAAATTTTTTTTTTGAATTAAGTGACGAAATAAGTGGAAAATGATGAAAAATCGTTTTTATTTTATATCAAATTTTTGAATTTTTGATCGATTTATTACCGAGTTGTACATTAAATATGGCCGCTATATAGAATCTCGTTTTGATCTCGTCAAATATCGAAAAAATCTGAAATTGAGTCGAATAAAAAATGGCCACTTTCCGATTCGATCTAAGTCCATTTTTGGGTTTATTTCGGCACCGAAATGAAATGACTTAATGAAATTTGAAATTTTTGTAAATTCAGTGACGAAATAAGTGGAAAATGACGAAAAACCGTTTATTTTATATACAATTTTTGAAATTTTGATCCGTTTATCCAAACAACGTGGTTTTGATATGGGTCAAACATCGAATCACTTCTTTGGCCTAGACTCGGGCCCAGACTGGTTTTGGTCAGCTGACCGGAAATGATTTGAGGTACTTTATTTTGGGAGTGATTAAAGGTTGCAAGGGCAGCTGAAAAAGGGCAGCCGGCGACGGCCAAACACCCCACACCCTCCCTCGTGCCTTCCTCCCTCCAGTTGGTTTATCGCTCTGTACTCATAATGAAAATGGCGGCACTGGGTGTTAGTAGGCAGATGGTTGACGACTAAGCGTGCGCCATATGAGTAATTTAGGGCATTACTACTCCTCCCCACTCGCCACATTCTCAAACAAAACTCTACACCAAACGAACGAACCGTTTTTATATGAAAATAACCACCGAAAATGATAAAAACGAATAAATTTTGTTTATTTTTGTGCGGCTGAATAGCGGCAATCACAGCCCGCGATGTGAAAGAAGAAAGTTAATAAAAGAAATGTGATAGAAGAGCGAGGTGGCAAATCGCACACTGCAGTAGCGGGTCTTTTGAGGAGTTAGTAGTTCTTTTAATTAAAAATATATATCGAAAGTTGGCCAGATACTTAAAATAGCGTCGCTGGGCGCCCTTTATTGGGTCTCGGTGCCTCTTTGAAAGAGGAGATTTGTTGGGATCAGAAGTTAATCACACTCGGCTTGGAAAGTTTGTGGAATTCACCACCAGAATGCGCCACTAACGCATGGCGAATTCTCACACGAGCCGAGCGAGGCATTCGAATGATAGGAATGCATTGTCGTTGGTGAATTCTTGTCGAGTTTCACACCAATGAGTAATTAAGGAATCCCGTTATAATCCCCGACCGTTCGAACGTTACGTTTGATTTTTATATATGTTCGGGCATGTTTCGTGTTTGTGCGCCCTGGTCACGAATGTAAACAAAGAAAATGGCGGATTTTTGGTTAAAAATGGCGGTTTTGGGTTTTTTGGTTAAAATCGTGAATTTTCGTAGTTTTTGGTTAAAATCATGGATTTTCGTAGTTTTTGGTTAAAATCGTGGATTTTCGTAGTTTTTGGTTAAAACGGCGGATTTTTTGGGGTTACTTGGTTAAAAATGGCGGATTTTTGAAGGTTTTTTTGGTTAAAAATGGCGGATTTTTGAAGATTTTTTGGTTAAAAATGGCTAATGTTTGGGGTTTTTGGTTAAAAATGGCGGCGCTTTGGGTCTAGAACGTCGGAACAGACGCACAGGTGTTGTTTGTGAGTCACACCTGGAATTCCAAGTTCAATACCAGGAGGAAGTTGAGTCGACGCTAACGGGGCATTCGCCTGCGTTTTTGCACGCTCTGATTAGCAACAGATGACGCAAATGCGCCAACACTTGTGTTTCAAAAGTTGGTAATTTGTAGTAATCATTTATTTAAACCACATGTGCAATTGATGATAAATGAAGCGGATGATTGACCCGTTGAGGAAATAATTTAATTCTGAGGGTTTTTTTTATTTTTTTATATTAAAATGTTTTAGAGAAATTTAAAAATTGATTGTGTTTGATGGTTGAATCGCGAGTTAAGGTTTTTCCGATCGAGTTTGGGCCTTTTCCGGACTGATGACACTTCCGGAGTCTAAAAAAAAAATGAATTTTTAGATGGTATTTGTATGAGGGATTTGTATTTTTACCTCTACAACGGGCTTTTTAGGAGGCGAGACAGCAATAAAAACGAATTTCTTTGAATTTTTAACGCCCATCGCATTAGTTTCGATCGTCTTCGTTTTATCGTTCGTTTTATTCGGGTTTGATTGCGCTTTACTGAAGAAAGAACCTCGCCGGTACTAGAAAAAAAAATTAATTTTTTAATTAATTTGCATATTTTTTTCAATTTTTTACCGTAAAATTCAAATTTTAACCATAAAATTCATTTCTTTTAACGTAAAATTCATTTCTTTTACCGAAAAATTCAATTTTTTTAACATACATTTTAATTCTTAGCCACAAAATTCAATATTTTTATCGTAAAACTCAAATTGTTAGCCACAAAATTTATTTTTTTAACTTAAAATTTAATTTCTTTTACTGTAAAATTCAATTTTTTTTACCGTAAAATTTAATTTTTTAGCCACAAAATTTAATTTTTTACTGTAAAAATTAATTTTTTACCGTAAAATTTAATTTTTTAGCCACAAAATTTAATTTTTTACTGTAAAAATTAATTTTTTACCGTAAAATTAATTTTTTTAGCCACAAAATTTAATTTTTTACTGTAAAATTTAATTTTTCCATCATAAAATTTATTTATTTTACCGTAAAACTCAATTTTTTACCTTCATTTTGGTCGGCGACATTGGCGACAGGAAATTGAACGGAATCGGCGATTTTTCCGCAACAGAAACTAAAAAAAAATATAAAAAAATAAATAAAAAAATAATATTTTTAAATCTAAATTAATTTTTTTAACCTTCAGTTAAATGCGTTTTAGTCCTAACGTTCAAAAATTCAACTTCCGGTTCGTCGAGTTCGCCTTCTTTGGCCTTTTCGTGCATCCATTTATCCTTATCGAGTTTTTCCATTTTCTTTCGCAACTCCTCCTGCTCTTGCTCGTTATCGTCTCCGTTCTCCTCGTCCGAATTATTCGTTTCCATTCCGTCTTGGAATTCGTCGTAAATGTCCCTCCACTTGAACTTTCGTTCGCGACCCTTTCCGTCCGTATGCAGATCGCCATCCGGGAGATACTTCTCTTTGAGCAAACGAACTTCGCGCGCGTCTTTGTCGTCCATCGCCTTGAAATGGGCGCGTCCGACTTGGTCGCGAAGTGCGTCTTGGTTCGGAAGACATTCGTCCATGTCCCCCAACTCTTCCTGCAAGACGTCGTCTTCGGACATGTCGTCTTCGTCGCTGCTCGCGTCACTTCCGGACAGCTCGGCTTCCTTTTCGAAGAATTCGGCGATTTTTTGCTTCCTGTTGACGTTTTTAGTCACGATTTCTTCGTTTTCGTCGTAGATCGCTTCTTCGTCGTCGCCGCTTTCGGACAACTCCGCTTCACTTTCGGAGCTTTCGAACACGATTTTGCGCTTTCGGGTCGCATTTTGAGGGAAAAGTTCGCCAGTTTCGTCTTCATCAGATTCGATTTCGTCGTTTTCACGTCGGGAATCGACATTTCCATCGTCCGAAACGTGAATATCTTCAAGTTCGACACGTTTTTCTTTTATTTCGTCGTTATTTTCGCTGTTTTTGCCTCGAAAATCGACAAATCCGTCATTTTTACGTTGAAAATCGACATTGCCATTGTCCGAAAAGTGAATTTGTTCAATTTCTTCTTCCGTTTCGACTCTTCTTCGTTTTCTTTCATCGCTAATTTCGCTGTTTTTGCCTCGAAAATCGATAAATTCCTCGTTTTTGCTTCGAAAATCGATAAATTCGTCGTTTCTGCCTCGAAAATCGACAATTTCGTCGTTTTTACATTGAAAATCGACATTTCCATTATCCAAAACTTCAATATTTTCAATTTCGTCCCTTTTTCGTTTTCTTTCATCGACAAAATTTCGAACCGGTGATCCGAACTTGCCAGAGCAAAGTGCGACCAAATCGTCGAAATTTTGCGATCTATTTTCCGGATCGATTAACTTCCTCATGTTTTTACACGGCGATTTTGCCGATCCAAATTGACCCGAACACATTCCAATCAAATCGTCCATAACAACTCGTTGACTCTTTTCGTAAATTTGCGAATTGACGAAACTCAGATTTAAGTGGTATCCCAATTGCGTGGTCGGGGATTGGTCAAACCTATGGATGGCCCTGCTGCTGTCCAAACCCGCTTCGTCCTCTTCGCTCGAAATTGGATCCAACTAAAAATTGATTGAAAAAAATGTAAATTAAATTAATTAAATAGAATTCGGAGCAAAACAACAAACTTGGCGGTTCTTCAACGTGTCGGGTGAATATTCCTGTGTCTTTTCAGTAGTTAAACTGCGCATGTACCTCTGGCCCGGCGTACCCATGGCTACCATACCGTAATCATTATCCACACTCATATTACTCGTGTCTAAAGTGTTGTTTTCCGTTTCTATGAAGGAAAAAATAACAAAAATTAAAAACTAGAGAAAAACCTAAAATAACAAAAAAAATCAGGAAAAAAATTCCCGAAAATCAGGAAAACACAAAAAAACCAAAAAAAAACAAGAAAAATTTTAGAAAACAAGCTTTTTTCTGTTTTTAAAAAAAAACTTTTTTCTGGGTTTTCCATTTTTTTTGTTTTTTGTTATTTTTTAAATTTTTTTTTGTGTTTTTTCTTCGTTTTTTGAGGTTTTTCCTGATTATTTTTGTCTGATTTTGTTTTTTCCGAAAAAAAAAAAGAGAAAATAATGAATAAAAAAAACAGAGAAAACAAACAATAATTTTTACCGATTTATTTGTTGTGGTTTTCGCTGAGTTTTTGCGTTTTTTTCAAAATAAAACAAAAACCAAAAATATTTTAAAAGCACAAAAAACTAAATTCACCTTCGAAAATCTGATTTTGCGCGTCAATTTTTGACTCACTAACACCACAAATGGAAACATCGTCATTTTTCTCAATTTCTTCCTCGAAAAATTGATTTTTAACCACAGTTTTCGACTCACTACAACCGGAAATGGAAACATCTCGATTACTCTCCTCCAAATCATCATTTTCCTCAATTTCTTCCTCATCATCCGCATCTTCCTCATCATCCTCCGCCTCATCATCAATAAAAATATTCCTCCGTGCTTTTTTTCCCCTAGAAGAAACAATATCCTCATCTTCGTCCTCCTCCTCTTCATCAGTATCAGTTTGATCCGTTAATTCGGCTTCTTCCTCTTCCTCTTCCTCCGCCTCGTTTTCGCCCTCACTACCGAACCCCTCCTCGTTATCCATTTCGTGCAATTCGATCCTCTTCAACCTCTCAATCTCCCGCCTTTCCGCCATTTTGATCCTCAATTCCTCCTTCAAACTCAACAATTGCGCGCCCGGCGTTTCGCTGAATTTCACAACTTTCTTGTTACCATCCTCGCGTTTTCCCACTTTCTCCCCTTTACTCAGTTTGAGCGTGTGGTCGGTGAACCGTTGGACAAATTCACCTTGTCCCTTGTAATCGATGTCGAGGTTCAGCGGATCCACACTCAAACGCGGAGTCAAAGTGTCGACTTTAAGCTGTCGAAGAGCCGCAATCGTCGACGTCAATCCGACGGATTTCACCGATTTTTGCTCATTCGGAGTGGTCGCTCGAACGAATAAAGCGTTTTCAGGTTCCAAGGACTCTTTAACCGGTTCGGTCGGTGAGATTTCTTCGCTTTTTGCGTTTTCCGCTTCGTTTTTCGGTGAGATTTCTTCGATTTTTGCGTTTTCCGCTTCGTTTTTCGGCGGTTTTTCGTCTCCGATGGCGAAGGGGTCGGGCAAATCGTCCGAATCGTCGCCGGAGTCTATCCGAATGTCATTTTCAGTCGATTGCGGTTCGATTTTGGTTGTATTTCGATCTAAACGGACCACGAGTGGCTTGATTTTGGTCGGGGACTGTGTTTTTTTCCTGTTGAGAAAATACTGCAGCGGTTTCTGCTCGGGTTTGTGGTACGGAATCGAAACCGTCGATTGACGAATTATTCGCTGCGTTTCACTGTGGATGTTCAAAACGTCTTCTTTTTCCTTACGAATCGACTGTTTGGTCTTGGAAAATGATTTTATGTAATTATTTACACGTTTTTTTCACTTGTAAATTTGTAAATTTTTACTTTTACGGTTTTTTTAACTTTTGTTTTCTTCTGTTTCGTGTTTACATTCACGTTTTCTTGTTTGGAATCGGGTCGTGTCTCCTCGTCCGATTCCTCTGCGTCGAATAAATCGGATTCTTGTAAGAATTTATTGATCTGTAAAATAAATTAATTTAATTAATTTAACAAATTTACGAAAAAAATGTAAAAAAATTAATTTTTTTTTGGTTTAATTACTGAAAATGGTATTGGATCAGATGGGTCGTTTGGTTCTTCGTTGGAATCGCTTTGATTCGACAATTTGTCAACAGTAATTTCGGTAATTTGTGGAATTTCCGAAGGATTTTCTTCGATTTCTTCGTCGCTGTCGTCCAGAATGGCGCGCCCGGTTCGTTTTTTGGATACTCTACGGAAACTACCGATCTCTTCGTCTTCATCGCTGTCTTGAATGCCATTTTCTGTTACGTACGATTCATCTTTCGTTGAACAACTGGTCTCATTATCGTCGATTGTCATCTCGCCCATCGCACTAACATTATTTGCTCTCTCCTCTCCAATCAAGTTTGGCGCGAAAAGCAAAACAACAACTTCCGGTCTAGTACTCGAACCATTATTTCCAAAATAAAACCGTATAAATCTAAATTATTATTGAATTAACACAAAATAAAAATATTACTTGAATTTAGTTTATTTAATAATCTTAGTTTTATGTTATTTGTTGTTTAAATATATTAAGATTTAACGAAAAAATTGAAAATAATACGTATATGTTTTATCTCGTCAGATGGCGCAATCTCCCGATTGAATTCAACGAATGAATTGACGTCATATCCGTCCTTATACAAACTTGTTCTCCATCTTGATTTGGGAAAGCTAAACTCTACTTCGTTGTCTGAATACTTCACCAATGTCTGATTTAAAGTTTAGAGTGTCCCGCGACCAGGGATCCCGCACAACATATTACCGTAAGTTGGTTTTATCTGAAAAAAAAACTCGTTAAGTTAGTCAAATTACGCAATTGGTGTTATGTTGGCAAACTAAACGTGTTGCGACGTTAAGCCTAAAAATGTACAAATTTGAATTTGCAATTTTCCTCGTTTTAGAGCACGACGACAGGGACGAAAGAATAGTAAAATTTAAGTCAAACGGTAACGGTGGAGGTCGCAGACGAAGGAGAGACAATCGTAAGTTATTTTAAAATTAAAATTTTTTTTTTTAAATTTTGAGGAAATAATTTTTTTAATTTATTTTCTTTATTTCGCAGATTTAAAACAGGCCGATGGTCGTTCTACTTTCTATGATGAGGAAGGAGACGTGCAAATGGAAGCAGACAATGAACCGTCAAGGAAATCACGATTGTAATTAATGTTTAATTGAAATTAATTTATTTTTTGTTGTTTATTTTGATTTTTTGTTGATTAGCGTTCCTTATGAAGCTAGAGGTGGCTTCAGTAGGGGGAAAAATCGAAGACAGCCTAGACGGTGGAGTCGTGGAGGTCCCCCCGATGGCGGATATAATCAAAGAAATGATAGAAATAGTCGATCCAATAGCAATTGGTTTCGAATAGTGGTGTGTATTTGACGCTAATATTGAAGGAAATCATTTTTATTCATTGTTGTTTTGTTTTTTAGATTCCGAAGATGATCAATGTAGATAAAAACTTAATTTTGAAGATCATCGCGCAGAAATCTCATGTTCCATTTGTCCCGTTTAACGTAGGTTTATCAAAAATTGAACAATTCACTGATTTTTTTTCAATGGAAATAGACAAAGTTGTTATTATTTTAATGAAAATAGTATAAAATAGCAATTATTTTGGTGAAAATAGTATAAAATATCCATTATTTTAATGAAAATAGTATAAAATGTCCATTATTTTAATGGAAATAGTGTAAAATATCAATTATTTTAATTAAAATAGTAACAAATATTAATTATTTTAATTAAAATAGTAACAAATATTAATTATTTTAATGAAAATAGTAACAAATATTAATTATTTTAATTAAAATAGTAACAAATATTAATTATTTTAATGAAATAGTGAAAATTTGTCAGTTTTTTTTTAAAGGAAATAATGAAAATTTGTCATTTTAAATTTAAAATAAGTTGCCATGTTCTCAATGAAAATTTGTTGTTTTTTTAATGAAAATAATAGAAAATGAAATATTTTTTTCTTTTTTTTTATAGTTTAATTACGAAGGTACTTATGCTATATTTCACGTTGAAGGGCGAGAATGTGCGAAAGCAATCGAAAGACTAAATGGCGAAATTACCTTACCAAATGGACACAAAGTAAATATTTATTATTTAACTAAAATAAAATCCAATTATAAAATGAAAATAAATTTCAGATGGTGATCAAAGCATATCCGAGTTCACAACCGCCTGAAATTCCGTTGGATGATGTAGTTTTGGGCAAAATTAAACAAGCCATGGATAAACGCTACAACTCCGATACAAAATCACTCGATTTATCGTCGTTTGTCAACGACATTGGTACAAAACAGAAACAGAAAAAATTAAAAAAAATAAAATAACATTTTATATTTTATTATTTCAGAATTTAAAAACACCGGCGTATACATTTCCTTGAACAGAAAAAACGTGTTTACGAGTATTATCGAAATTATCGAAGCACATATTCCAGAAGTGAGTTTTAAACTCTAAATTTAAAAAAAAAAATATTTTTTAAATTTAATTCAACGTTGAATTTCAGTTACTAGCGTTGAATTTGGCCGACAATAAATTGACAGCCGAGCAACTGGCGTTGATGGCTGGCAAACTGAAAAGTATCAAAATCCTGTCACTAGCAGGAAATTGCGTAAGTAAAATTTTTAAAAAAAATTTATATTTTATTAATTTTATTTTTATTTTTTATCAGTTAAAAAGCTTAAACGATTTGAATTCGATCAGAGAATTATCTCTCGAGGAGTTAGTGGTGTTGCGAAACCCACTGTGCGACAACAACAAAGACCAGGCAGCATTTGTTAGGTAATGTTAACGCTCGATTGACGATTTGTAGGTGCATTGACACGTTGGTCAAATGTGGGTGTTGCAAATGTGTGTGTAATTGTCCGGATGTTTACAAAACGTTATTTCAAAGTTTCCAAATGGTAAAATTTTCGGTGAATCGATTATAAACGAAGGTCTGAATTGCTTCGATGAATAATTCGCTTCGATTTAGGGTAATGACGATCGTAAAACAGTGTTAAAAAAATGCAACGAGGGAATATATGCAAGTTTTGATGAGTTTATAGACAACAAACGGTTAAATTAACAATTTAAAATACAAATTTTGATGTTTTTCGATGATTTTTTGACAAATTTTGATGTTTTTCGACGATTTTGATGTTTTTTGATGATTTTTTGACAAATATTGATGATTTTTTTGATGGATGCCTTTGAAGAGTGGAGAAGCGAATTTGAATTTGATGGGAAGCGAGCAGATGCAGTTTAATGCGATTGGAGATTGTTGAGTACCTGGCACCGTACCCTGTTCTCTGCCAGTTTGGTTCGGCGTTTTACTTGTTGAAGGTGATGACACTGGGTCTGTCTCACTTTTCCCCCTCCCTCGGAAATGGTGCTAGAGGTGACGAGGCTCTGGTGTAGGAGTCAGGCGATATGGTTGCTGGTACAAGTCTGCAAAAACGAATTAAACATGATTTGGATTTCTCAAAAATTCCGCGTGGTGGTCCGAGGCAAAAATGAAAATATTTTCGAAATTTTTTTAAAAAAATTTTTTTTTTTTTTTTTTAAATTTTTTAAATTAAAAAACATTTTTTGTGATGTTGTTATTTAACCGTTTGCGAGGGCGGAGATTTAAATTTCTTTAATTTTTTGTTGATTTTTGTGATTTTTTTAACCATTGTTTTGTTTGATTGGATTTACTGCATTGAGAAGTGTTGTTGCGTCGTTCGAAGCAATTCTAGCTGTCGATCAAAATTTAATTTTTTGTCAAAAAAGATGGAAATTTGAATTAATTTTGGTGATTTTTTCGTGTTGTTTTGGTTTTTGGTGTGGAAAAAAATGGAATTAATTGATGTTGTAATTTGTAACTGACCCACTTGACTTGACTTTGCCGCTAATGATGGCGTGGAGGGGCCTCTGCACCCGTTTTGTGTCGCTTTTGGAATCGTGGCACAGATGGACGCCAAAGGCCTCAACTCTGTTCATCGAATTTGTTTTCTGCAGTGCTATTCGTCAGAAATTTCCAAAGGTCGTCCGATTGGTACGTTTTAAAAATATAATTAAAAAAAATCATTTATTTATTGATTTTATTGATTTTATTGATTTTTTTTTTTAGGATGGGCAGGAATTACCACCCGCTTATGGGTTCGATGTTGAACCCGAGACGATTTTACCGACTTCTCAAGTAAATAACGGATTGGTCGAGAAAAATCGATTTTAATGCTTTTTTTTGGGTTTTAGGGGAATTTTTTCTCTGATGAAACAGTTCGCGGGATCGTTCCACAATTTCTTGAGCAGTGAGTTGTAAAGTTTTAAATTTTTGTAAAGTTTATTAATTTTTTTAAATTTTTTTTTAGATATTTTACTTTCTACGACGGTGGAGATCGACAGAGTTTACTTGCCGCTTACCACGACCAAGCGGTGTTTTCGATGAGCGCGGTGTCGTTTTTAAAGTAATTTTTTTGTTGGTTTTGTAAATTTATTAGTGAATTAACGTTTTTTTTTTTTTTGTTTTGACAGAGGCGGCATGTCTGCGGGGAACACAAACACCAACCAATTCAATACGTACATTCACGAAAGTCGAAACTTGTTGAAAGTCACTCAACTCAATCGTCGACAGAAGTTGCTACGTCAAGGAAAAATCAATATAATCTCGTATTTGATTCAATTACCGAAAACGCAACACGATCCCATGTCGTTTTCCATCGATGTGCCTCATTTTTCGGTATTTTTTCTATTTATTTGGTCGTTTTATCGATTATTTAACGATTTTTTCGTATTTTTCTGATTTATTTGGTCGTTTTATCGATTATTTAACGATTTTTTCGTATTTTTCTTATTTATTTGGTCGTTTTATCGATTACTTAACGATTTTTTCGTGTTTTTAGAATTCCTTGTTGACGGTGTCGTGTAGCGGAGTCTTTAAAGAAGGTAAAAACAAAACAAAAACGAATTTATTTTAAAATTAATCGATTTTTTTTTGATGAATTTTGTAGTTGAAAGCAAACCAGGCACTCCAATCCGGGCATTTAGTCGCGTTTTTATCCTGGTTCCACAGGGAGCCGGATTTTGCATTATTAACGAAATGCTGTTCGTAACGCACGCAACGTCCGATCAAGCAAAGGTAGTCAAACATCGATATTACATCGATTTATATTTAATTAATTTGTTTGTTTTTATTTTAGGCTGCTTTTAAAGTGCCCGCGCCAACTCCATCCCCGAGTCCGGTCCCTCCGTCCTTAACAAATATTCCAAACGCCGAACAACAGGAACAAATGGTGCTGATGTTTTCGCAGCAATCGGGAATGAATATCGAATGGTCTATGAAGTATGTCGGATTTTATTAGAATTTCTGTAGTTTTTTGTAATTTTTAAAAAATTATTTTTAGGTGTTTACAGGAGAATGATTGGGATTTTGCGCGATCTGCATCGGTTTTTCAACAGTACAATGTAAGAAATGCTAACAAAATTGATTTTTAATGAGTTTTTTAAAAAAAAAATTTATTAATTTAATGGATTTATGTAGAAAAATGGACAAATTCCACCAGAAGCGTTCATTAAGAGCGAATGAAGACATCGTTAAATTTGTGTTAAAGCTCATTTTGAATTGTCATTGTATCATTACATCATTTTTTTGTTTTAAAAAAAGGAGTAATTTGTTAATTTAATGGGAAATAATGTCGGGTTTGTCACTTTCACATATTGTGTAATTAGTTTTTTTATTTCGTAACAAATGTAGACGAAATTAAAAAAAGAAATATCGAGACACAGTTTACAGTATTCGTTTCGTTTGATGATTTATCAAACTTGTATTCCATAAGAAAGATGGTTATCATAGGTTTTGTTTTTTTTTGGTAGTAAAGAGTTTATTTTGTATTTTTAACGTTTCCGTTTATCGCGGTTGGTTTTTTTTTATTACTTATATACACTTCCATTGTGACATTTTACCTATTGTAACATAAAAAAGTGATAAATAATATTTTATTCACAACACAAGACAGCCATTTGCTTATTAAATAAGAAAATAAAATGACGACCAATCAGAAACGACGTTTCATTTCATTTCGAGAACGAACTTTTAAATTCTCCCGCTAGGACGGGACAAAACACGTAGCGAGGAAAACTCTAATTTGGCATCGTGAAAAGTGAGAAATAAAAACGAAAAAAAATCTTCGTAGAAGAAAGCACCACAATTGGTTCCATTTGCTGTGAAAGCAATATATCGAGCTAGAGATATTTTAATGACTATAAAATACGCGGTAATAGAGCGTTTTTGATCGCCACAGAGAGTAGGAATTGTCGAATTTGAGTAGGTAAACTCCGGGCCCGGGATAAACGTGATTTCCCGCGTAAACCTCCTCGTGGCAGTCGCGACGGTAGACGGGAATGACGACCGTGACTGGCGGGCGGTCGACGGGCGATGAACCTTTCTCGATGTCGTCTTTGCCGCTTTCTGAAATATTGGCGGGAAAAAACATTAAATTGAATAAATCTTTGGGTTGGTTGTTTACCTTCACCTTCGCCTTCGCCTTCGTCTTCGAAATCGTCGTCTTCGCTTTCGCAGATGTGCACGCTCACTTGGTTGCCCGGCATTTTCGTCCATTCAAAATGGACGCCGAAAGCGATGTCGAAGCTGTCGGTGGCGAACTCCCAATAGAGGCAAGTGCCGTCTTCGTGGGTTGGTACTCGAACCTGGTATGTTGGAAATGGTATTTTTTTTTTTTTTTAGGTAATGTGTGAATAAAATGGATTTTTGGACTAAAATATTTCATTTTGGGGTTTTAGGTACGCAAGAAATCAATAGGCGTGTGCAAAAGTGGTTGTTCAGAAGCCAAAAATAAATTTTACTTGCCAAATTTAGTTTTTTTTTTGTTGTTAAAATAATGTGTTTCTTAGACCAAAAATGTATTTTAGGCACAACTAGTTTTCAGGTGGAAAAGTGTAATGTTAGCTTCAAAACTGGTCGTTTTTGGACGAAAAATGGCGTTTTTAAGTGCAGAAAGGGTCATCTTTAGACCAAAAAACGAAATTTTTACATTTCTATTTGCAAAAATGGTCAATTTTGACCAAAAACGAACAGTTTTACGTTTTTAAGCGCAAAATTGTCATTTTTAGACGCTTTCACGTGGAAAAATAGGTCATTTTTAGACCTTTTTTTAAAAAAAATGTTTTTACTTGCAAAAATGATCATTTTTAGACCAAAAACGAACAATTTTAGATTTTCACGTGCAAAAATGATCATTTTTAGACCACAAACGAACAATTTTTACGTTTTTAAGCGTAAAATTGTTATTTTTAAGACCACAAACGAACAATTTTTACGTTTTACGTGCCAAAATGGTCGTTTTTAGACCAAAATGGAACAATTTTACGCTTTCACGTGCAAAAATGGTCATTTTTAGACCAATTTAAAAAAAAAATGTTTTTACTTACAAAAATGATCATTTTTAGACAAAAAACGAACAATTTTACTAACTGCACAACTCTTTCTTTGTTATTAAACAGTATACCAACCGTAACGGTTTCTCCATGCCCAACTTTAATTATCGAATCGACGCTTTCTTTCTGAATAGCATCTTTAAACTCTTTGATATCTTTTCTAGTCCACATCGATGCAGGATTCACCGCCGGCAAATCTAAACAAAAAAACCAAAAAAAAAAAACCTTTAATTCATAACCCCAATCAATCAACCAACAAATTTCAAACCAGACGACAAATCCTCATCACTTCCTTCCGTCTCATCAATTTTCTCCTCATTTTTCTTCACCACATTCGACGGCCCATTCGACTCCATCAATTTCGGCCTGTCAACCACCTCCTGCTGCTGAATCAATTGCTGCTGGTAAATCTGTTGCATATACTGTTGATAATGTTGTTCTTGTAGTTGACGTATTAAAACAGCTTGCTGCAACGATCAATAAATTCAAAGTTAAATTAAATTCATTCGCCAAACAACCGTGTAAACACACACTTGATCAGGGTTGCTAGGATACTGTTGCTCAGCATACGCCTTGAACTGGTGATAAGTTTGTTGATTCAGAGCGTCCTGGATCTGATGTCTGCAAATGTCAGTGTAATAAAAATAAAAAATTCCGAATAGCAAAGCCAAAAATCACTTGAAAAAAAGTACTGAACATCAGTTAACACGTTCAAAACGCAAAAAAAACATCAGTTAACACGTTCAAAACGCAGAAAAATATCTGTTAACACGTTCAAAACGCTGAAAAATAACTGTTAACACGTTCAAAACGTAAAAATCATTAGTTAACATGTTCAAAACGCAAAAAAAACCTCAGTTAAAATGTTCAAAACACAAAAAAAAATCAGTTAACACGTTCAAAACGCAAAAAAACATCAGTTAACACGTTCAAAACGCAGAAAAATATCTGTTAACACGTTCAAAACGCAGAAAAATATCTGTTAACACGTTCAAAACGTAAAAATCATTAGTTAACATGTTCAAAACGCCAAAAAAACCTCAGTTAAAATGTTCAAAACGCAAAAAAAAATCAGTTAACACGTTCAAAACGCAAAAAAACATCAGTTAACACGTTCAAAACGCAAATAAAACATGTGTTAACACGTCCCCAACAACATTTTTATAAAATAACAATTTTTTTCAATCAATACTTCTGAGTTTCCAATCGTTGTCGTTCCTGCTCTTCTTGTTTTCGCGTTTCTTCCTCCAATTTAAGCCGTTCCTGCTCCTCCTCTTCCAACCTGCACTGTTCCTCGTGCAATTTCCTAACATTTAAAACAAACTACATCAGTTTTATTCAAATAAAATAATCGAAATTCACTTTAATCTCTTCTTTTCGTCCAAATCGAACTTGTGCGCTTGGATAAACGGCTTAAACAACGGACAAATTTGGTCTAATAAATTAACAAATCCAGCCATAGCATCCTCCGTGCTCATATTGCCTAAATTTAGCCACGCTTGTCTGCAAAAACAAATTATTTTTATTATTTGCATTTGATTTTTTAGTTTGTTTACCTTCTGTCTTTCCCGATCACGTCGAGAACTCCGACGGACGGCCAGGCCTCTAGTTTGAGAGGCCCGTGAGTTATTTGTTGGGTGTACGCTACAAGCTGCTGTCGGTCACGGTACGTGAGTTGCATTGCTTTGCCTTCTTTATCTGTGGGAAATTTGTGGTTAATTAAGTTGTGTTTGTTTAATAATAAGGGGAAACAACCTTTTAGAAATTTCGATGCTAATTTGTATAGTTCTTTTAAAGAAAAACCCCAATTTTGCGTGTAGTCGTCCTCGATCGTTCCGTTTTCCATGTGCTGGGTGTTGGTGTCATCCAACGTATCGCTCGAGATACTCAACCGATCAAACGGGGAATCCAAGTGGGATGCTTCGTCCGTTGCGGCCATGTTTGATTCAGCCACGTCGCCGTCTAGAAATACACCCAATCGGCTGGAAAAATGGAAAATAATAATAATAAAGTATCAATAAAGTTGTTTTTTTTAGTTATTTATTTATTTTTTTTGTTTTTAATTTTGATTTTATTATTTAGATTAATTTTTCAGAGTAGTTGCTAGTTTCTGTCTGATTCCTACGTTATTCTTTAATTAATTTTTTTGTTTTATTTTTTTTAAATAATTAAATTATAAAATTATTATGGTTTATATCGTTATATGTTTTTTATTTTATTTTATTTATTTTTTTGAAAGAAAATTTGAAACGTACAATTTTCTCAAATTTTTTTCGTACACCGACTGGAGATGAGTTGGACGCGATTTAGAATCCGACTCCATTACGCCGCTGAGGAATGAGGAGCAATCTCAATCTGTACTTTTTTACAGATAAATAAATTGAAATACTTAAAAGTGCAAATTTTGGAAGCAACTATGGAAGATGATATATTCGATTCTTTGGAAGATTTAGGGTAAACGCGTAAATTAATGAATAAATAGAATGAAGCCGACATCTGTCAAAAACCCGTCCAGCTTCATTGCACTTTTCTTATATTTTCGTTTATTCATTTTTAATAATTTCAGGTACACGGGATCTCTGGTGGAAAATGAAGCATTTAATAAAGCAATTGAGGAAGGTCCTAAATCGGTTGAATACACGAAATTAATCGAGTGGTTGAGTCTGGAGTTGAAAGTTTTAAGTAAAATAGACGATCAAGTGAACGCCATAACGAGTAAAAACAAACACATATTCCATTAAATTTTATATTAAAAATTACTATTAATATCCATAATGTAGCTCCAGATGACTCCAGTAGCTTCGTTTTGGAAGTGAGCAGTTTTTTAAAGGAATTAAGTAAATTATTTAAGCAAAAAAACAAATTCTTTAGTGACATTTTTGAATTTTTTTTAGATTGCCCGTACAAAATCTTAACGGAAGGACTTCCCACGCAGAGATTACTTACTAAAACAAGTCGACTTAGTTTAATTGGTAAATTTAATTATTTTTCTTGAGAAAATTGTATTTTTTTACATTTCTTTTTAATTTTTTTTAGATTTTTTATGTACGGAATTACAAGCATCTCGAATGATCGCTCAAAACAAACCGGAATTAGTGTCAAAAAATATGCAAGTTGAAATTGTACGTTTGATTTTTATTTAATAAGAGTAGATTTAACGATATTCCGATTTTTCGTAGGCGGAAAGCACGACGGCGGCGGATTTGAAAAGCATGTTGATCACTTTGGGTTTCCCGAAACCCCCGGCCAACATAAATGCGCAGCAGCTTTTCACCAAGCTGGAGAACAAAGTAAAGGAATTGCTGTCGAAAATGCCGTCGAATTACATGAGCAAACCGCTATTCAACGGCGTTTTAAGCGACAAACAATGGCTGACACTCGACGAGATTAATAACCAGCTGAAAAGCGAATACAGACTGAGGCGTGAGATGCTCACCAAACGACTCGACGTTACGATCCAATCGTTTAAATGGTCGAGCAGAGCCAAAGTGACGATTTTATAACAAAAATAAATTTTTAATTTTATTTAAAAAAGATAAAAATTGATTCTAGGCGCGGGAAAACGATATAACGCTAGCATTTCAAGCAATAAGAAATTCACTTTCCGTCGATCCTGATATCAATTTGGCCGATGTTTTAGCGGCGAGAGAAAGTATTGTTTATTTTTATTAATTTAATTTGATTTAATTTAATTTAATTTAATTTTTGTGGTTTTTAGCAATTGCGATTATGGAAAAAACGAGTAGTGCTTCGGTGAGGAAGAATACAAAAAGTGCCGTTAATAAAGTGATGATTGGATCGGTAAAAACGTCCGAATTGTGCGGAATCGAAGTTGGTTTTATGTTTTGGGATTTTTTTTAGGTGCCGGATCGCGGTGGGCGACCGGCGGAGCAGCAAGCGCCGCCGCCGGAAATGCCGAGTTGGCAGAAACGGAGCGATGGGTCTTCCGGAGGTATAAATCGGAGTGTTTCTGTGTTTGTGGGGATTGTGGTTGCTGCGCTGCACTGTTTGATTTGTTTAAAATTTGCAAATTTTTTTATTTTGACATTTTTTCTTTAGGAAATCAAAGGAATCGAATTGGCTGGTTTCAAAATAGTAACGAGTAAGCGTTGTTATTTGTTGATTAGTGGTGCAGCTTGCAGCAACATCAATTTACTCATTTATTGCATCACCAATTTTCATCTTTGCAATTTTTTTTATTTTTATTGAATTGTGTAACTTATTTTGGCCTAAAAACTTATTTATGCAGTTTAAAAAACAGTTTAGTGCCTTTTTGGGTCTAAAATTTAATTACTTGGCCTAAAATGCATTTATTTCTAATGAAAATGTTATTTAAATAAGTCTAAAAAGTGCAATTAATACTCAAAATTGCATTTTTTAGTTTAAAAGTGCTTTTTTGGTCTAAAATATAATTATTTTGGCTTAAAACACATTTATTTCTCATGAATATGTTGATTAATGTGTCTAAAAAGTGCATTTGTAAGTGTAAAATCACATTTGTAAGTCTAAAATTACATTTGTAAGTCTAAAATTACATTTGTAAGTCTAAAATTACATTTGTAAGTCTAAA
>JAQFXT010001231.1:0-19448 GCA_034683725.1 Strigamia crassipes | reverse complement strand
TGCTTCGTATAGTAACCGGGGCCAAGAGAGGCGATTTGTAATAAAAGCCGCGGCTTTTAATCGAAGAAATACGGTATTTTGGCGAAGAGGTACAGCAACACTTCATCACGCAACAGTTCATAGCGAACTGCTCACCGTGCACCTAACCACCCACGGACATGTCACCGTACGCCGACTAATTGCGCGCTGAATTGTCCGTGCGGTGAACTGTCCGCTATTAAATGTCGCGCGGTGAAGTGTACCCAATTTGATTTTTGGTGTAAAAACCTAAACATTTGGTCTGGATAGGTACATTTTTGGTTTTAAAATGTTGATTTTTGATATAAAATGTGTATTTTTGGTTTACAATTTGTAGTACCGAGAGTACCGTTTTCCGTGGAGTAACGAGCGTTTTTGTTCCGAGAACCACAAAATCCAAAATGCCGAGAAAAAGAACCCTTAGTTGTAACCAAGGGGGTGTGAAAACTTTTTGTTTGTATTTTGAATTTTGTTGTCAGTTGTTATAATTATCTCGCATTTGAATTAAGTAAAGCTGACCTAACAGAATGATACATTTGCAAGCAATTGTTTCTAATATTACCAGGTTTAATAGGAATGTGTAAACTTATGGCAACTGTCGTAATACACAGTTTGCACCACGTACTTTTCCCTTAAAACTATAGTCAATTTTACGTTATAAATATCGTAACGTAAAAATATAAAAGTTTAGTTTGCGCCTGCGCTTTCACGTTACGGTTACAAAAGTTGACCTACCTTACAAAGTCACGTGATTTCCGAAACTAGGAACCGTTTCTTTTATTAAATATAGATACAATTTCTGTTTTAACTAATTCAAAACAATGCCACAACTTTATTATTGCGAATTGAAATGATTTCCAAAGAAAACAATGAGATGAATGAAGCGGAGAATTCAAAATGGCGGCGAACGAGATCATTGCAAATCGCAATTTTTGGTCAATGACGTCGCAGTGATGTAAATAGTGGAAAATTACCGGATTGGCTACGCTTTTTTTTTATATAGTGTAAGCTCCGTTAGACTTATGAGTTTTCCACTATAGTTACAGCCATAATCGCGGTTTTTCTAACGTAAAAGTACATGCTGCAAACTGCGTATTCTTTCAATTTTCTTTATTTTAGGTGTACTTTACTATACTGTATTTTAATTGCACATTCGTAGTCATATAAAATGTGCACGCATACCTTAGTCAATTATGTTAACTCGGGTTAGCATTATTTCATAGTTTTTGCAAATTTTGAGGGTTTTTATAACATTTTTCAAAATATCGGCGCAGGTATCGGTATCGGTATCGGTGATATTGAAAAATTTTGATATTGGTCAATCTAGTAATTAGGTTTCAGGAAAAATAAAAAATAACAAATAGTTAGGGCGTAAATACTAATAAAGCGGTTGGTTTGTTCATTTTTTTAAATTTATTTTGCCTTTTCTAGCAATGAAACCTCACGAAATACAAGAAAAATTGGGCCTGACTCGAATACGTGATCGCAACTGGTACGTGCAGCCATCTTGCGCAACAACGGGCGACGGTCTGTACGAAGGCCTAACTTGGCTCACGTCAAATCATAAATCCTGAGCTTGCGGAAAACATTATCGAAACAATTAATTCATTGTTGCAGAATTGTTTAGCTTTGATCATCAACCAAAAAAAAAAATTGTAACTAATTTTCATTCAAGAGATATTTAAAACAACAATGGAAGAACAGTTTAAATAAAGGATGATTGGTGAATTGTGTGGAAATTAGGTGCCAAATAGAATGGTGGAGAAAATTTATTAAATTGTTGTAATACGCAAAGAGGAAATCCTTCCATATGATTTTCGTTGTGAATTAATTTTGAAAATTTATGTGAATTGTTTTTCTTTTTTGTGTTTCGTAAATATGCTTTTTTTTAAAAAAAAGAAAAAAAAGAAATTTGTTTAGATTGAATCGTTAATCAAAAGAATGCAACTTTTTATCAAACTTACAAGTTAATTTAATTTCATAGTAATTTTCACTGCCATTAACATTAATTTCGATCGTTATTATTATTCTGTACCATTCTGTAAATCTTTCAAACTTTTAATGTCAACCTAACTGATAGGTGCATTTAGCAAATGAATTCACATTGAGTTGATATTTAATTGTGTGATAGCTGACAAATGACTAAATTGTAAAGAAGAAAATTAAGCTTTGAAAATAAAATAAAATGTAATTGTAGAGCTGATTGCATTGTTTGCTTGCATTTTTTGTAGCAAATAATTCACTGCTCCATCAAGTAGGTTGGAAATAAAAGGTTCAGCTTCAGCATTTACATTGCACGGCTAAGGCTTTTTTTTCTTTTTTTGTTTAACTTCTTATTAATGCGTAACTATCATTGTTTACTTCCCACTGAGGAAGACCATCGAAGGTCGAAAACGTTTTGGGTAACAAATATCAACATTTTTTGCGTATTCTTTAAAATGTCAACTAAGTAGTTGACCTAACCTAACCTAACCGTTACACGCCAGCACTCGCGGTCCCTTCTGGATCTTCCTGGCAATGGGTGGAGCTGCGGACTGATTCTGGCCAATTGGACACAAGGACCTGGCAATGACCGGAAGTGGCGTGCACGGGGTCGCTAATGGGTTAACGAGGCAGTCTGTGTTGTGGCGTGGCCAAGACAAGATCTCCACGGTCTGGTTCCCGACCCCGCACTCGGCCCCGATCAATGCACAGCCATCTCTGCGTGCCCGTCCTGCGGGCCACAGGGTTTTGAGCGGCCCCATCGTGTAGACAATCGACCGGGCAATTGCTGGTCACGCCGTCTACGATCTCGTGGTCAACGGTCCAGACAAAGGACGGAGTCGAGCACTCTGTGCAAACTGGATAATCACACATAGGTGCACTGGCCCCTAGACAACACCATTGAATGAAGAGTATTTCTCATTTAAATAGTGCATCTTGTGTGCTCGTTTCCATCTAAATCGTGTGTGTTGCGACCATCAACTTTTACCACGTGGTGACCGTAGCCGAACACTCACAACCTTGAATTCTTATCAAATCTGACAAAAAGAATGTCTTCAGCATTCAGAATTAAGCTAACTTAATTGGGATCGAGTTAGTTAGATTGGTTTCGCAAGATTTTGTGATAGGTAGTATGGGGAATACCGTGCGATGCTGGGAGCTTCTCACTGAATTAGAAAGAACTGACTAGAATCATGATTATTGGTGTTAGGCTTTTATTCATGTTGTCTAGGGGTTAGTTCCAGACATGCCTTCCTAGCTTGGGCCATGTTATCAATCAACAACCACGCGGTTGCGAAGAAGTACGAGGGTAACGAAGAAAATAACACATTTGCCGGATGTTATCTGGACTTTCTTGATCAAACTGGTCAGGTTTGGTTCCAGACAGTGCCTTCCAACTTAGGACGTGTTGCCATGTCCTAGCCTATGTCAATCAACAACCATGTGGCTAGCAAAAACTGCGTGGACGCCGAAGACTGTCACCATTTGTGTGCCGGGCCTTATCCGGACTTCTCCGACCGTCTCAGGTCACATCTTGCTTCTGCGAGAGGGACATGGTTGGCAACAAGACCTTACCACGTTGCCGGTCGTGAAGAAACTGCTTCCTTGGAGTTGTGTCGACCCCGTAGAAGGCGCTTTTGTTTCCGCCCTGTGGTCAGCAATGCCCCTTGTCGGTGGGTGTTGCTTTGGGCGGCCATCGGTGTCATTAACGTCTGCAAGGTTTTGTGACCCATCATGTTGCCGTCACGCAAAGAACTTCTGTTTCTGTCTTGTGCCCACTGTTCAGAATGACCACTTTCGGCTGGCACCTCCACCTGGTGGTGGTAGCTGCCAGGTTCGGCAGTATCAACACAGAGGTCACATTTTGTTTGTATCTTGTAAACTTTAAAACTCATTTTTGGTCATCAATGCCTGGTGACAGATTCTGGAAACTAATAAAGATGCAAGCTTTTTGTGGAACACGAGCTTTTTAGACAGCAATACTTTTCATCCTTGTGTGAATACTTTTGAAAATTTTTTCTAAATAATTTCCAGTGCAAAAATGATAATCGCAACGAATCAGTTACCGCTACGTTTTATTATTGTCCGAGTCATGAAAATCCCCTATCCAACAATCAATAAATATTAGCCTGCTTAGAGGCTTTTCAACCAATAAACCGAACATCAACACGTAGTCTGCGCAGCGGCGGTGGCGACAGCTATTTCTGACAACAACTAGAAATAAAATAATAAAACCTCCCAACTAATTTATTAATTATTTAATTTAAACCAATTCATTAAACATACCACTTACATCCATTTTCACATTAATTTTAAACCCCGTAAACCAATTTTTAATTTCAACGCAAAATTTCCCAGAATCCATCTTTCTTCCAACATTAACCTCGCAGCGAATCCACCAAAATTATCGCTGGAAAATTAATCGAGTAATGTATACCATCGCAAAAGGACCTAGTAAACAAGTGGTGGATAAAGCACGCCGTGGTAAGTATGTCCCGTAGGTTAACCACATTATTAACCGACGTCTTCCGCGTTAAATTTCTCGTTCGTGTTTAATTCCACTTAATAATAGGTATAACGAACTCACAGAAAATCGAAAACCAAAGGGATTTTCAGAAAAAGTCTGCCGAGCTGGAGGATCCCGCGGAAATGAGGTAAAAATGATAAAAATCGACACAAAACGAGACATTTTGCACCAATTTTTTGCTTTTATTTTATTTCCAGCTCACCCAAACCTGTTTTTCATCAAGTGAATGGAAAAAGATCAAATAATCATCGTTCTCCTCAAGAAGCATTCACACCCAATCACGAGGAATTGATTAAATATATTCATGATGGTGAAAATATAATTTTGAATTTTTTTTTTTAAATTTTGATTGACATTTGATTGACATTTGGTTCGCAGCATGGACTAGAGTCTCGAAGGAATATGAAATGATAAAGCAAAATAACACTGAAGGACGAGTTGCAAATATCACTTACTATCAAGATACGACCGTACATCCGCAATTGCAAAGTAAACACACAAACAAAATGGACGTTTCTGTCCATTTGTCGAATCAGAAATACCTTGAAGTACTGGTGACCCCGCGAAACGCTGCTGTTTCATTCCAGAATAACTGAGCGTAAGTAGAAGTGGCGTTATAGCGAGGTTTTGACAGCGTTATAGCGAGTTGTAATTACAAGCACGTGCCTTCTGATTCGACAAAGGTTCCAATTATTATTATTTTTAATTTATGTATTTGCTCTCTTTGAGTGCGGGATTTTTTAGTTGCGCGGTTAGAATTTTTTTGATCAAAAAGGAGCAATTTGTGCACGTTTTTCATTTAATGTGAATCGTTTTGCTAACAAATATGTGAATTTTTGTTTTGAAATGCCAACTTTTCTGTTAAAAGTGGTGTTTTAACGCTTATTTTATTTAAATATCGTAAAGCTTGGAATAAATGCTGGGCGGTTAATATATTTTTGGATTTGATTGCCCCTCTGCCTCCCCCCCCCCCAGGTGCTTAATTGGATCCAGGTGGTAATTTAAACTAGGCTGTTATTTAAAATAACATTGTTATTTTTAACAAATTAATGATTTTTTGAAGATAATTTGTGAGTTTTTATAGAAGATTACTAATTTTATGAAGAAAATCACTAAATCCATGAAGAAAATCACTAAATCCATGAAGAAAATCACTAATTTCGTGAAGAAAATCATTAATTTTATGATGAAAATCACTAAATTCATGAAGAAAATTATTAAATTCATGAAGAAAATTATTAAATTCATGAAGAAAATTACTAATTTCATAATAAAGCACTAATTTCATGAAAAAATCACTAATATCATGAAAAATCACTAATATCATGAAAAAACCACTAATATCATGAAAAAAATCACTAATTTTATGAAAAAATTACTAATTTTATGAAAAAATTACTAATTTTATGAAAAAATCACTAATTTTATAAAAAAAATCACTAATTTCATGATGAAAATCACTAATTTCGTGAAGGAAATTACTAATTTCATGATGAAAATCACTAATTTCATGAAGAAAATTACTAATTTCATGATAAATCACTAATTTCATGATAAATACTAATTTCATGATAAATCACTAATTTCGTGATAAATTACTAATTTCATGAAGAAAATCACTAATTTCATGAAGAAAATCACTAATTTCATAAAGAAAATCACTAATTTTATAAAGAAAATCACTAATTTCATAAAGAAAATCACTAATTTCATAAAGAAAATCACTAATTTTATAAAGGAAATCAGTAATTTTTTTAAAAACATGACTAATTTTTCCAACAAAATCAGTAATAACTCGGAGCTTTACGGTAAGTGACAAAAAATAACAAATCGACCCCCATTCCGTAGATTGTATTTTGTACGCAAGTCTTCATTTCTACACGGGGTAATCTCGATTTTATAATTAGAGCATCCACGCTCAACGAGAGAAAATACGGTATAAATCTCGTGTTTTTTTTTTTTTTTTACAATTTGTGATAATTTTTGTTTATTTTTGTTTTCTTATTGTAGATTTTACACCCTTTGACTTGGAGCAGTGGTGGGGACAACGCCTTTACCAGAACCTCACTCAGTCCATCTGAGTTGCTGAATTGAGTTCTGTCAAAGGTGGTGCCAGTGTTGAGTTATTGTGAGAGACCGTTTTCGTAAAAAAAAAAATATAAAAAAAAAAGCTGCTAGAAAAAAATAAAATTTTCGTCGAATAGCTGCACCGATTTATTATTCTGTACTGTAAAAACAAAAACAAGAAAAATAGAAAAATGAAACTTAACGTCGTCGTTTCTGGTGGATACAGAAATTGTAAATATTAGTCCGCGTCATCGGTTATAATTGTTAAATTGTTTTTCAAAATTTGAAATAATATTAAATTAATTCCTTGTCATCTAGAAAACACTTCCGAATCGATTTTTTTATCAGTACAATTGTAGTACGGGATTCAACTGCTTTTTTTACAATTGGTGGTCTTGTGTTGTAAGTTATTTTTGATTTTTGTTAGAATTGAGGTGTTTTTGTACAACTTGAAAATTAGAGCCAAAATTGATTGGTTGAACGACTAGCTGGCACTTCATTCAGTTAACAAGTAAGACTTTAAAATTTGCTGGAAGTATTTTATTTTATTAGTTTTTTTGCACTTAACGTATTTCTTTGATTAAAAGTCGGGGCTTATAGTTTTTTGTCACGACCTATAATCGAGGGCTATAGTCTAACCATCTGACAGTAACGACGTTATTGTTATGTAACTGTAATGGTAACGCGTTACATAAAACACATAAAAACACATAATTTTTGGATGTTTTTGATCATAAATGATCAATTTCTAGATGTTTTTGGCCAAAAACAAACAAATTTTGAACGTGTTTGGCTAAAAACAAACAATTTCTAGACGTTTTTGGCCTAAAACATACAATTTTGGGACTTTTTTTGGCCAAAAACGAACAATTTTTAATAATTCACATAACGTAACGGTAACGTAATGGTAACGAGATTCACAAATAAGTAACGATAACAAATGGTAACTAGTTACTATTTTGGCTAAATAACGATAACTAGTTACTAAATTGCAGTAACGCATGCAACCCTGCATTTAGGTCGTAGGTTTAGATTAGGTTTGTCTGAAAGATAAATTTAGAAGTGATTATGTTGCCTTTAGTCTTCAATCTTTGGCATTTTATAAAAAAGGAAATTGCAGCGCATACATTTTATTGCAAGATTGTCCTGCCTAGCGCAGTACAGCTGTTTGTAGGCAGAAATATTTTCTGACGGTTTAGTTGCCAACTTATGTTATTAGTAATTATTGGCTTTTGATTGACTAAGGTTGTGACTGTTTGGTCTCGGTTGCCACGTGGTTAAGGGGATGGCCACGTGTCGCTGGATGCAACACGCACCATAGATTATAAATAAACCCACAAAGACGCACTATTTCAGTTAAGTTTCTTTTATTGAGGTCAGTTGTCTAGGGATCAGTGCACCTAGGTGTGATTCCTTGTTGCATGGAGGTCCTCAACTTCATCCTAATGTTTCTGACAGCTGGTGACGCAATCGGGAACCGTGTGGCCAGCGAGTTCTTGGTGATTTCTATCGCGCCACATGCTTGGAACGCGTGGCGCACATAACTAGGACGCTCGGGTACCTGTGGCCCGCAGAACGGGCACACAAAGTCAGAAGTTGCCGTGCATTGTGTCAGGTCTGGTGTGGACCCGTGAAACAGACCACAAGGGTCTTACGCGTGCCATGCCAGAGGGCAGACTGACTTGGAGGCCTCGTGGACATGACTTCCCGTTTGCTGGGTTTCTATGTCCTATTGGCCCGCGAATGTTAGCCAGTGATTGCTGCACGGTCACAAGGTATCTAATAAGTGATTTACCAATCTTTCTTCTTGCAGTGCAGTTATTACAATTTGCAAACTTAACTACTCAAGAAATATTGTAACCATTTATCAAGTTCTTTCTTTTGGTTAGGTTTTTTGTGTTTGTCAAAAAACTACACTTCATCACCCAAATAGAAATTCTAGAACTTGTCATTTGAACTTCCTGTTCCAACTCAAAACCGAGTCTGTTCATTTCATCGCCAATCGATTTTAGATGACGAAATGATGGGGACGCGCAACAAAAGTTACCCTTTGTTCTTATATCTTAATTATTTTTGTGTGCTGTATGATGCTGGAGTCTATCTCACTCCATTGTTTTAATTTTATATATCTATTCTATTGTTGTTTATAGTGCAATATTGTGATAGGCAGTCGGACATCAACGTGGTAATGGGGAATACTATGTGGTGCTGGATGTTTCTTATTGAAGAGGAAAGAACCGACAAGAACTATCCTAATTTGGATATTGGTTTTGGCCTTCATTCATATTGGTGTCTAGGGGTTAGTTTCATAACAGTGTCTTCTAACTTGGGCCGTGTTGCCATGACCCAACCCACGTCAATTGCCATTCAATCGGTAACAGGGTGAAAACAATCACTGTAAGACTTTTGGTATGTTCTAATCAAAGGATTGTGAAGTTGGATTCATGAGAATAAAGTTGAGCGACCAGCCATTATCATAAGATGTAAATCGGGTGTTTATTGCGGAATGCGCCAGATGGTGCTACCAAACATCAGCGTCACAAAGTTGGGCTGTAAAACACAGTTCAAGTAATGGAAAATGCACTAGAATTTATTGACAAAATAACCAGAAATGCAATAAAAAATTGGCTGTCATTTGAAATGAATTTCCTTCTAATATCACACCAGGTGCTATTGTTTGTTGCGTTTCCATTCAGCTATTGTAGAATTGTCATAGAAACTGCATGGCGTTATATCAAAATTTGCACATCCAATATTTTAATTTTTGATTAGAATAAATTATAAATTTAGAACACAAACTTTTTTTTAAATTATGCGAACTATAAAGCTATGTGGTGGAACACATGTAGACATCAGTCTGCTCAGAAATTACCCTATTTTGCAATTGGACGAAAAGTGTATTGTAAAAGAAGGTTTGATGCAACTTCTTATTTTCCTTGTGCAGATAGATAGATGTATATAACACTTATTTTTACTTAGATATTGCATTCTTTTGGAACACTGTCTGCACTGTTATTGAAGAACATCTTAAAGCTGACAAAGTTAGAAAAATGACCAAATTCTGTAATGATTTTCTATTTGTTTAAATATTTGTAGGGTGTGATTCTAGCTGGGATTGGGAACTTCACTTATGTTACGAAGCAAAACCAAATTGGCAGAGACACGATCCACTGCACGAAAGAACCCATCTTCATAATTTCTGACAAGTTGGCAACTTCCAATTGGCTTAGACGTCCTCCGGTGTATTTTGATGGTGAAATAAGCTTAATGCGTTTTTTTTATTTTATTGTTTGATAAAAATAATTACAATTTTGGATTTCAGAACTTGTGCCTAGTCAACACTTGAATTTTTTTCTATTGTCAAATTACATGGACACTGATAGTTGCAAACTGCGACAATGCTATGCTGGAATTTTAAGTCGACTGCAACATTTTATGATGATACGAAAACCATTCGTTTTACCATTTCCAGGGATTGGTAAATTTGTTTTTCGAGGTAGCAACTATTGGTTCAAGTTCAATAACACCTTACTTGCTACCCAGAGATTCATTTATGCAACAAATGGTTACAAAAGTTTAAAGGTAAGTTAAATTTTTATTTTATTTTTTTATGTATTTAAATGGAATTATTATATTGCAGTCTGGGCCATCCGGTCCTGAAGATTGTGACTTGGAAGCAACGAGTTATCCTTGCGAAATCGACACGGTTAGCAACTTCACGATCAACGGGAACCAAAATCGGTCAGTTTTCGACAGTCGGAGACAAAATTGTGAGTGTTCGGCTACAGATGCCACGTGGTCTAGGGGACCGCCACGTGTCGCTGGTCGCAACACACGATAAATGTAATATCACCACGCAAACATGTGACCGCGTTGCGGACACTAGACGAACCGGTGACCCGCCTTGAGGCAAAGTCCACCAGGTGGAGTTGCCAACCGGAAGTGGTCTCCTGACAACTAAGGACAAGGCAGAACCGGAAGTAGATTCTATGGGGTCTTCCTCAAGGACTCCAAAAGAAAAGTACAACGCTTCTTGCACGACTGGCAACGTGATGGGCCGCATGTCCCATCACATCTACCGGACGTGCGAACGGTTTCGTGCACGCAACAAGGACGTGACCTAGATTGTCTTCGAAGCCTGGTTGACTACCGGCGATGAATAAAATAGACTCTGCGCCAACGTGGTCGCCAGTTGACGTGAGCTGTGTCATGGCAACATGACACAGGTTAGGAATAGCACTTACTAGAGACTAACCCCTAGACAACACATGAATAAAGGCCACTTTACAAATATAGTTTCTTTCTATTTAAGTGAATAGACGTCCATTGCCATACTGGTATCCTCACACCACATGGTAACAGTTCGCCTATCACTATCACACACTACCATTGCCACGCTGGTGCCCCCACACCACATGGTAACAGTCCGCCTAGCACACTCATACACTATTTCATTAGGAATAATCTGTATTAAGGTCGGTTGTCTAGGGGCCAGTGCACTTATTATGTGGTATTTTTTTGCATGGGGTTCTCCAAACACTATCCTAGGTTCCTGACCACTGGTCACACGATCGTGGATTGCGTGGCCAGCAAGTACGAGGTGATTTCTACTGCGTTTTACTTCAGCAAAGCATGGCACATACTACTGGGATGCTCAGATCCCTGAAGCCTGCAGAACTGGCACACAGGACTGGAAATCGCCATGCATCATGTCGAGTCTTTTGCAAACTCAGGAACTGACCTTGTAAGTCATGACCATGTGGAGTTGCAAGGCAGACTGGCGTCCAGAAACAGTGCAGACCCTGTGCACACGACTTTCGGTTCTTGCCGGTCCCTGTCTCCAATTGGCCACAATTGGACCGCAGCTTCATCTATTGCTAGGGAACCGCAAAGGGACCGCAAACTGTGGGCCAGTGATCGCTCCACGGTCCCAAAATTATAACTCCGCTTTTTTTTTTTAATCAGAAAGAAGAAATCAACTATTGGACGATCGGTAGCGGCTGCAAATAAAATTAAACAGTCAACTTTCCAACGATGCTTAGACGAAAACATTTTTGCCGACCAAAAATCTTCAATCATTCCTCAAAGAGCTAGACAGTGCGACGGCGAAGTTTCTGCGAAATCCTTCGTTATTTCATACCCAAAACCGTGTCTGGGTAAATGTGCCAACCCACAAGCATTCATATGCCCAAACAGACACGACCCTGGTGCAGTTTTCACACAAGATTTTATTACGACCAAAGCCAAGAAAAAGTGCATTCACAAAGAGGATTTGGATACCTGTCCTGGAACAACACGGATCTTGGACGACACTATGTACGACCGCCTGAAAGCTGGAGAGGATAGAGTGAAAGACGGTTAGATTAAGTTAGATTATTATAATTTGAAGTGTCTACAGGATGTCCCATTTATAGATATGGCTAGCGCGCGAAGAGCTTGGGAGGTAGCTACTAACGACTTCCGGAAACAAAGAGCTGAGAGGAAATATACCGAAGACGAGAAGAAAGAAACGCTGATAGCTCGACACAACTATGACGATTTTGCGAGGGATATTAAAGTTGATAATTTGGATTTTAGATTTTGGTATTAGGAAAAACTAAGTTTGATTTTAAAGGAAAAGAAAGATATGCAGCGCCAGCGTCGCTTGGATGCGCGCGAGTATGATCTTGTGAATAAGGATTTGCTGAAGCTGCGACAGGAACTTAAGCGTTCTCAAAATGATTTTACTGTAAATTTTACGGATTAGTCGGGTTATATCTATGTGGGTTAAAACAGCTCGTGTTTGGCAGAATCAATTTGTTTTTCCGGGAAGAGCTGAATCACCGCCGTGGAGAATTGGCAAGGAAAGGAATGAGGAATCTGTTCAAAGTCAACGAGAATGTAAAGCGAAGAAGAAACAGACTAACATGCAAAAGGAGAAGGATGATGCTGTGAAAATTCGAAAATTCTTGGCAAAAAAGTACTTGCAGTAACTTAAATTAGCTTGTTTTTTTTTTTGCTTTTGATTTGTGGATGATAATTAGGTATAAAATTGATACTGCTGAAGAGAAGAGAATTAGAAAGGAGAAAATAGCGAAACAAAAAAAGATGCTAGACGCAATGGTATTTGTTTTTTTTTTAAATGCAGGGGATTTACAAGTTGTATTGGTCAGAATTTACCACTAGCTTTGATAATGTTCTCTAGTGCTTTGAGGACCAATGAGAACGGCGTAACAAAACGGCCATCATTTGTCCGACCAATCCCGAAGCGCGTAACAAATCCCATTCGCCTCGGATTGGTGGCTGTAGGTGGCTGCATTCACCATTTCGATAATGCACGCTTGTCCTTTGCGCCAGCTGTTGTGGGTTTTCACAAACAAAATACAAATGGCATTTTGATCACATTTGAACTTCTCACGGCTGTTTCTTTGATTTTCTATCGGTAAATTCTCTCATAAAATACACTTCACGCTTGAGTAATTGTCAAATTTAGGTCAGTACTCTTTTTTTTTGTCAGGTAAGATCACTCGTACCCTACGGGCACTCGTGATCTTATTAGACAAAAAGATTCGTGTGGACTTAATTATTTGACAATTACTTGGCATGCTCGGTATATTACTACTGAGAATTAAAATTTATTGCATGAGTGTTCGGCTACTGACGTCACCTGGTCAACACAAAGACGCACTATTTAAATGATTGTCTAGGGGCCCGTTTTGCATGGGTTTTGCTCAACCCCATCTTAGGTTTTTGACCGCTGGTCACGCGCTTGTGGCTAGCGATTTCAAGTTTATTTTTATCGTACCGTACCTAATCAGACATGGCGCACACAATCAGGACACTCAGGTGCCTGTGGTCCGCAAAGCGGACACACAGAACCGGGAAATGCCGTTCATTGCTCGGGGTCTTTGGCGCACGTGGGAACGGACCACTTGGATCTTAGCCACGTGAAGGTCGCTGACAGACTGACGTCCTCTGACTCAATATACGCGACATCCGGTCTGGCTGCGTCCCTTGTCCGATTGGCCATAATCGGACTGGCAGCTCCACCTATGCTAGAGAGCTGCAAAGGAAATCGCAAACCGTTGGCCAGTAACCGCTGCAACGGTCACAATTGAGTTCCTATACAAGATAGTGACGCATCGGCTTGTGGAAACCCTGTATGTTTTTATTTGCTTCGAGGAAAATTAACACGAGTTTGTTCACTCAGGAGGGACGCACACTTATTTTGCACGACGTCAAAGGGGAATATTTCGAAATACCTCAAGAAAATCTGTTAAAACATCGCCAAATTTGTAAGGAGAGGAGGAAGCGAGACGCCAAAGAGAACTTGGACAAATGTGTTGCAAGGAAGATGGAAGCTCAACAAGAGAAAGCCATTGTCAGAAATGTAGAAGCAAATTTAACTAAGGAAATCGATGCAAGGTAAACACATTTGTTGTATGCAACTGGTTGATAAAATTTTTGGTGTGGATTTTTGTAGGGCTGAAGCAAAAATGGAACAAAAGAGCAGAGATGTCCAGGATCTCAGACGATCCAGACTTGAAGACATGAGGCAAAAATGTCAGAAGAACTTACGTCAAAATAGGGCGAGCAGAATCAATAGAAAAACCAAATAAAAAGATTTCCCAGAGGAAATAGAGCAATTTCAATTTATCTTTAAAATTTTCTGTTGCTGAAAACTCAAAAACTTACCGTATGTTTTCTTTTTCAAACTGAATAAAACGGCATGTGTTGTAGAAAAACTTAAAACTGTTAGGAGTATTTGTGGATGGGTTGTTTAATGTGTAGATTTAGGCTGGATGAGAAAGGAGACACGTGTGCTTAATTTGGGGGTCAAACAGGAAGTAAGATTTATTTTATCATTTACATATTATGCTAATACGATAGCGCCCTCAAGTGGGAACAAAGTCAAACAACTTTAATAAAAACTAACTCATCTCATGGAGTTATGTTCTTTTTAGAAAGCCTATTTTGTCACCGCCGATCTTCCAAATGGTCACTAGCTGATGATACGTGGTTCCATGTAGCTCGCAAAACGAGCACGCAAAGCCAGAAGTCACTGTGCATCATGGTAGGTCTTTTGCGGCCACGGGAAACAGACCACTCGGGTTTTACACGTGGCGAGTTGTAAAACCGACTGCTCTTTTTACGTAGTGGAGACCCCGTGCACGCAACTTCCGATCAGCCGGGTCCCTGTGGCCACAATTGGACCGCAACTCCACCTATTGCTAGGGAGCCGCAGAAGGGACCGCGAATGTTGGCCTGTGATCGCTGGACGGTCACAAGGGGAGGGCCATGAGACGCTGGTCACAACACACGCTAATAAGAAATTACACAAAGACAGTGCTAGATTTTATAAATGGCTTTATTGATCAGTTGTTTAGGGGTTTAGTGCTCATGGAGTGTATTTCTCATGCAGGGACTGTAAGTACAGCCCTTTCAAAGTCAACCACTGACCATGGCAGCCATTGGCCGCACGTTCAGTGAAGGCAATGAATCATGTTTGCCATGCCCTTGAAGGCATGGTGCATCGGGGACACTCAATTTCTAGTGAATGACAGTATCATCACATTCAATGGGTAAGTCGATCCGTGCTGACCCTCGCGGTGAATCACCACGGTGGTCAGCAAGCAATTTTCTCTTTAGCCACGGGGTCGACTTCCTGTGTCCACGTTTTTTTATCCCGGAGAGTTCCGGTGGCTGCAGCGGCACCTGATGGCGGTCAACTGCCTGTGAAGGACATGTGCCATTTTGACCAGTGACTGACAGGCGGTCACACGTCTGTCGCTTTTTTCCATTGAGTTGGGTTCCGCACCCTGTGGTCCTCCCCCGAACACCCACAATTTCACATTTCTACGAAAGTTGTAACCATTCTCTCTAGCACCCACAAAAAGAATAAGTGCGTTGCAGAAAAGCCTTTAGTTTCAGATAAATTGTTGTTGAAAACAGAATGTAGATGTCACTGCTCTATCCAAGATTGTGACTTCGAATAAAGCAAATTATTTGTTACGGTTAAAAAAAATTAAACGTGTAATCTCACGGTTTCCAAAAAAAAAAAAAAACTGAAAAATGTTTTTTAGTTTTTACCCAACAGTTTTTTATTTTTTTTCTTTTTATAAATAAATAAGTAAACATAATAAAAATAAAAAAATCGATTTTTTAATTTACTTCAAATTATTTTGATATATTTTCAAAAAAAAACAAAAATTCTTTTCACCACTTTTCACACAATGAAGTGATTAAGCGTTTTTACCAAATGGCGCATAAATAAAGAAAGCACTGTAATGTAAACGCCATTTACTCCAGTCAATTTAATAAAATAAAAAAAATTTATGATCTGAACAAACATTCATCGGATTCCCACCTAAACAACACCAAAGACCTCTGAGGGATTGCTTATCTCCACTAAGGGGGAACGAGACAGGAACAAGGACGTCTCTTCAATTCACTGCCCTCAAGACCTTAGATCTCCCCTTCTGATTTCCCGCGCGTTGCCCCCTGCTGCAACCAATAGAAAACCTCTACACGCACAACAGCTCAAGGAGTGCCAGCCATTTACCAGCCCTCGCTCCATTGGCCGACCAAACGACACAAATACAAATTGCCCACTCCACATCCCAACTCGCAACTCGCAACTCACTCGCTCGGGAGCAGCCAGCGAACATGGCACCGAACATCGTCCGGTCACTATTACTGTGCCATTTCGCCTTCCTCTCCCTGGACATCGCTAGTGGCCTCCCGCCATCGTGCGATCCCATCCGGATCGAAATGTGTCGCGGACTCGGATACAACGTGACCAGCATGCCCAACTTGGTGGGCCACGAACTGCAGCAGGACGCCGAGATGCAACTTCAAACATTTTCGCCGTTAATTCAATACGGGTGCTCGAGCCAGCTGCGGTTATTCCTGTGTTCCGTCTACGTGCCCATGTGCACCGACAAGGTGCCGATGCCCATCGGCCCCTGCCGGTCACTCTGCGAGGTGGTGCGTTCCCGGTGCCAACCCGTGCTCCAAGAATTCGGTTTCCCGTGGCCTTCGGCTCTGAATTGCTCCCAGTTTCCCCCCGAGAACAATCGGCACCACATGTGCATGGTGGGGCCCGGCGAGGAGACCCCCGAACGCGATTCCATCTTCCCGCCGTACGGCGGCGGACGCAACCGGCCCTACGGAGGCCGACAACGCGCGGGCCACGCGCCGCTCTACCCGACAAAACCTCCCGATTCGGTGGTCTCTCAACAGGATCTTTGTACGCAGTACAAAAACGGCGACATGTACGTGTACGTCAACAGAACCGAACGCTGCGTGCCCATGTGTCACGCGAACGTGTTGTTCAGACGCGAAGATAAACAGTTCGCGCAAGTTTGGGTCGGCGTGTGGGCCGTTCTGTGTTTCGTCACAACTTTGATCGCGGTCGTCACTTTTCTCATCGATTCGTCCAGATTTAAGTTCCCGGAACGACCCATCATTTTCATCGCCATCACGTACAATGTATACAGCGTTGGGCATTTGATTCGGTTCGTGGCCGGACGTGAGGACATCGCGTGTCTGGCCGCCGACGTCGGGGGCAGCCAAGTGCTCGTACAAGAAGGACTGAGCAAAACCAACTGCGTCATCGTGTTTTTATTGCTTTATTATTTCGGAATGGCGTCGTCGGTGTGGTGGGTCATTTTATCTTTGACGTGGTATTTGACGCAGGGACTAAATTGGAGCCACGAGTCCATCGAAAGACACAGCAGCGTGTTCCACGTGTTCGCTTGGGGACTTCCGGCGGCGCAGACGATAGCCGCGTTGGTGATGAGGGTTGTTGATGCGGACGAACTTACGGCCACGTGTTTCGTGGGTCAGCAGAGCACTTTGAGTTTGTTTATTTTCGTGCTGGTGCCGCAGTTTGTGTATTTGAATTTCGGCGCCGGGTTTATTCTTTTGGGGTTCTTGCGCACGAGAAACCAGAAGAAATCGATCGTCACGTCCAAACCGGAAGTTCTTCTTCTGCGCATTGGGATTTTTAGTGTTTTGTATTTAATTCCGGCCGTTTGCGTGTTCGGAACGAATGTCTACGAGTATTACAACAGGATGAACTGGTTGACCGTGGGCAGTGCGTCGCAACCGAATTTAGAGGTTTTTATGCTGAAGATTTTCATGACTTTGGTGATTGGAATTATGAGTGGGATGTGGATTTGGTCGAAAAACACGGTGGACACTTGGCAGCGGCTAGGCAAGAGGATTTTGCAGAGGAAACAGCCTACGCCTTCGTTTTTGCTGCCCGGGCCGGGTAAACACGTGATGGTGTTGGATCCTCGCTTCAAATTGGCACCTGCCAAAAACGGAAGCGAAACGGAAGTCTAATGTTTATTTTGTAATTTGTGTACATAAGATGTTTGAAACATAGCGTTAAAAAAAATGTTTTTTTTTTAAATAATAAATTAAAACAGATGTGTTTTATCGAGTGGATGAAATGATCCCAGTTTTTGATGACGCAAAATCAGAAAAATAGTTCCTAAAGTTTTGACACGTCATCATTTGTTTTTCATCAAGTTTTGAATTTGATTATCAAATGTTGGAAATTTATTTGTAAAAAATACACAATTTTGTAAATATTTTTTTTTAAACGTATATTTTTAAAATAAAAATGAATAAATAAATTTTACTAATAAATATTTGTTGTTTTATTCAAATTATTCAAATTATTCAATTTATTCAAATTAAACGGAACAAATGCGTTGGCAAATTGTTACAACTTTATTTATATTTACCTGCCAACTGTTGATCATTCATCAACTCGTAAAAAGGTGCTAAATTCCGTTTGACCATCATGAACGACTGCTTATTGACCTCACGTCGCCTTAGGAGAAAAAAAAATAGGAAATTGCACGACCCAGCATTCATTAAATTTATTTTTATTTATTACATATTTTTTATAGGATTTTCTCAGTTGTTGGTGCGCATTTTAGCCGAAATAGTTCGGCGGGCTATAAACGGCACGCTTCACTGCGCGACTCCCGCCAATAAATTTACACTCGAGTCATTTGCCTGCAAAGTGTTTAGTATTCAGAGAAGATACAAAGGACGCCTGCTTTAATCAGCTGAGGTGAAACCTGTTGAATTAATGATGAGTTGAAAGGCGCCAACATATTTGTCCAGAACACCTGCTTAAGATCTTTAGGTGGATACATATGAGGAACATTCATTAAGTTAAAGTTGGTGTGTTGTAATTTGATGATTTAGCTACGAAATAATGTCGAGAATTGGAGATTTTTATGTTTTTTTGAGAAGAAAGAATTGTCTTTGTTTTTTAGTGTCCAGAATAGGAGATTTTTGTGACAAAACCACTTGTGCACCCTGGAGTTTTTGGAAGACTTTTCCCATCTCTCAGTCATTTAAATTCTTAAGGTATTGTGTGACTTCACGTGACAGAAGACTCTTGTCACTCAGAACTGATTGTCCCGGACCCCTATTGAGATAATCATCCGATTTTCCAGGTGTTCTGCCCGTGACAGCAACGCAAACACACCTTGGTATGTGATTCTGACTGCTCAAAATCAAACACCTGAAAAGTGCAAATATTTAAAATTCCTCTTAGAAAATACTGTTCTGCAAGAAAGTTTTAGATTTCCATGCATAAAATGACATAGTAAATTAATATTTTCATAGTATATCAATATTTAATCAATATTTCCATAGTAAATCAATATTTCCATAGTAAATCAATATTTCCATAGTAAATCAATATTTCCATAGTAAATCAATATTTCCATAGTAAATTAATATTTTCATAGTATATCAATATTTAATCGATATTTCCATAGTAAATCAATATTTCCATAGTAAATCAATATTTCCATAGTAAATCAATATTTCCATAGTAAATCAA
>JAQFXT010001230.1:0-19453 GCA_034683725.1 Strigamia crassipes | reverse complement strand
CCATTAAAACATCCAAAAATAGGCTTACAACCTTAGAAAACCTCTAAAATCCATTAAAACATCCAAAAATAGGCTTACAACCTTAGAAAACCTCTAAAATCCATTAAAACATCCAAAAATAGGCTTACAACCTTAGAAAACCTCTAAAATCCATTAAAACATCCAAAAATAGGCTTAAAAACCTTAGAAAACTTCGAAAATCCATTAAAACACCTTAGAAAACCTCGAAAATCCATTAAAACACCTCGAAAATCCTCGAAAATCCATTAAAACATCTTAGAAAACCTCGAAAATCCATTAAAACACCTTAGAAAACCTCGAAAATCCATTAAAACACCTCGAAAATCCTCGAAAATCCATTAAAACACCTCGAAAAACTCAGAAAATCTCTTCTAAAAATTCCGAAAGCCAAAAAAACCCAGAAAATGTTTTAAAACCCAAATTGTCTTTAAATAGCCCAAAAACTCTTGAAAAACCCAAAAAAATCCTTTTAAAACCCCAAATTGCCATGTAAACCTTTTAGAAAAGCATAAAACTTGAAGAAAAAAAAACAGAAGATTTTTTTAAAATCCAAAAACAAAATTTCTAAAAATCCGAATGAACTCAAAAACACCCAGCACCTAAAAACCAGTGCTTTTTGGGGATTTTAGAAGGTTTTTTTAGGTTTTGAGGATTTTCTAGGTTTTTTTCAAGGAAATTTCGGGTTTTTTTTGAAGTTATTTGTAATTTTTAAAGATGTTTTTCGGGATTTAAGGATTAGGAAAACCCAAAAACTCCTCAAAATAAAGTAAAAATAAAGTAATAAACCCCCAAAAAAATACAAAAAGTTGTTCTGAGAAACATTAAAAAAAACTCAAAAACGTTTAAAAACCGCAAAAAACTTCTAAAATCTTTTGAAACTTTTTTTAAAAACCTCAAAAAAAATTTTAAAAACGCAAAAAATTTCAAAAAACGTTTAAAAACGTCTAAAAGATCTACAAGCACTTAAAAACCTTTTAAAACCTCTAAACACGTAGAAAAATCTTTAAAACCTCAAGAAAAACTCCAGAACTCGTAAAAATCCAAAAGTAACCTAAAAAAAACTTTTACAAATCTCAAAAAAAAAAAAAATTATAAATTCAAAAACCTAAAAAAAATCTTTAAAAACCTCTAATAACCTTTAAAAGTTTTAAAAAACCCACAGAAAACGCCTAAAATCCTTTTAAAAAATACTCAAAAAAATCTTTTAAAACCTCTAATAACCTTGAAAACCCCTAATAACCTTTAAAAACCTCTAAAAACCCTTTAAAAAGCTCTAAAAACTGAAAGAAAATCTGTAAAAAAAAATGAAAATGGTCTAAAAACTCTTAAAAACCTTTCAAAACCTTTAAAAACCTTTTAAAAAGCTCTAAAAACCGAAAGGAAATCTCTAAAAACCGAAAGGAAATCTCTAAAAAACCGAAACAAAATCTCTAAAAACCGAAACAAAATCTGTAAAAGCGTTTAAAAATGCTCTAAAAAGCTTTAACAACCTTTAAAAACCCTTTAAAAACCCTTTAAAAATCAAAAGAAAATCTCTAAAAATCTTTAAAAATGCTCTAAAAATCGTTAAAAATGCTCTAAAAATCGTTAAAAATGCTCTAAAAATCGTTAAAAATGCTCTAAAAATCGTTAAAAATGCTCTAAAAATCTTAAAAAATGCTCTAAAAATCTTTTTAAAAAGGTCTAAACACCTTTAAAAAAAAGGTCTAAAAACGTTTATAAAAAGCCTAAATAACTGAAAGAACTTGTCGTAGAAGCTGAACGGAATCGAATACGCTCGTCTGCAGTCCTCACCATCGTCGTCTTCATCCTCGTGTTCGTCTTCGTCTTCGTCTTCGTCTTCTTCATCGTCCAACTGCCCGCACGCCAAACCGTGGCACGGCCGGCCGATCGCGCTGCACCTCCTGCCGCGCATCACATGCTCCTCCCCGAAGGACAAAACCAGGTGAGAAACAATAACCAAATGATGACACGAAAACGAAATTTGGTCGGCTGAGCGGAACTGAGCGGAACTGAGCGGAGCTGGATCATTCATTTCCCCCCGTTCAGTTGCCACGCGACCCCCAGATGGAATCTTCTAGGTTTCGCACACATCGACCTGGTTGCCACGGCGACGTCGCACACCCAATTCAGCTCGGGTCTCACACGGTGTCGAGCCGAGCGCTGGTCACGTGGCGATGCAAGAGACCGACACCGAGACCGACACCGAGCTGATTGACACGGGTCCTTGTACGGCGCAACGCAGTCTGCACTTGTGGGGCCCCGGACGCAACACGCAGATGATGGGGCGGCGACTGTGCGGCAAGAGATCGTCGGCGCCCACCGCCAACACGGGAGCGTCGCTCATGCGGGGTGTCATTCTCAGGAGCCGGCGTTCGTGGCCCTCCGCGCCAGCCGCGATTACCTGCACCGAGTGAGTCGCCATCTTGGTTTTTAAAAAAAAAAAAACATTTTTTGAAAATTTTTTTTTTTTTTTTTTTTTTTTTTTTTGGGGGGAAATTTTTATTTATTTTTATTTTTTTATTTTTTTATTTTTTTTTTCTCGTGTTATGTTCGTTTTGGCGCTTTTCCATCGGGCGTTGCGAGCAACGCCTTTTTGTTGATCGATTCGTTCTTCCTCGTTTGGTTTTTAACACGGGGCGACCAATTTCGTTTGTTTGGATCTCGTTTTGGCACGTTTTCGTGTCCGGTGCTGCCATCTTTTGTTGTTTTTTTTTTTAATTTTTTTTTTTTTTTTTTTTTTTTTTAATTTTTGTTTTGTAATTGGTTTTGGGGTCGTTAATTGGTTTGGGCGTCGCCTGGTTGTAATCATTTGGTAATTGCAGGCGATTTGAAGCGTTTTAAAACGTTTTTTAAGGGAGTTTCAATCGTTTTAAGTCGTTTTGGGTTGTTTGCGTGTGTTTTGATAGTTTTCCCGCCATTTTAGATGCGTTTGCAGCCGTTTTAATCATTTGACATCGTTTTAAAGGTGTGTTAATTACTTTAATTCGTTTTAAAGGTGCGTTAATTACTTTAATTCGTTTTACTCATTTGAAATTGTTTCACTCATTTGAAATCGCTTCAATCATTTGAAATCGTTTTAATCATTTGAAATCGTTTTAATCATTTGAAATCGTTTTAAAGGTGTTTTAATTATTTGAAAGCGTTTTAAAGGTGTTTTAATAATTTGGCAGCGTTTTAAAGGCATTTTTAGCATTTGAAAGCGTTTTAAAGGCATTTTTAGCATTTGAAAGCGTTTTAAAGGCGTTTTTAGCATTTGAAAGCGTTTTAAAGGCGTTTTTAGCATTTGAAAGCGTTTTAAAGGCATTTTTAGCATTTGAAAGCGTTTTAAAGGCATTTTTAGCATTTGAAAGCGTTTTAAAGGCGTTTTTAGCATTTGAAAGCGTTTTAAAGGCGTTTTTAGCATTTGAAAGCGTTTTAAAGGCATTTTTAGCATTTGAAAGCGTTTTAAAGGCGTTTTTAGCATTTAAAAGCGTTTTAAAGGCGTTTTTAGCATTTCAAATCGTTTTGAAGGTGTTTTAAAACGATTTTTAAGCAAATTAGTCATTTTGAAAGTGTTTTAAAACGATTTTTAAGCAAATAATTCATTTTAAAAGTGTTTTAAAACGATTTTTAAGCAAATTAGTCATTTTGAAAGTGTTTTAAAACGATTTTTAAGCAAATAATTCATTTTGAAGGTGTTTTAAAACGATTTTTAAGCAAATAATTCATTTTGAAAGTGTTTTAAAACGATTTTTAAGCAAATAATTCATTTTGAAAGTGTTTTAAAACGATTTTTAAGCAAATAATTCATTTTGAAAGTGTTTTAAAATGATTTTCAAGCGAATTACTCGTTTGCAGGCGTGTTGAATTGTGTGTGAGCTGTTTTACGTCACTTTTTCGCCATTTTACGAAGGTTTTTGGTGCCGTTTTAATAATTTGAAATCGTTTTCCAGTCGTTTTAATCACTTGACATCGTTTTCCAGCCGCTTTAGTAATTTTAAAATCGTTTTCCAACCGTTTTAATCGTTTGACATCGTTATTAATGTATTCTAAAACGTTTTTAGAACAAATTAATAATTTTACAGTCGTGTTAAAATACCTTCTAGCTATTTTAAATCGTTTCGTCGTCGTTTCACATCATTTTCCATCCTCTTTACATCGGTATTTATCCGTTGTGATCATTTGAAATAGTTTTACATCGTCTTGATCACTTAAAATCGTTTTACATACATTTTACATCGTCTTGATCAGTTAAAATCGTTTTACACACATTTTACATTGTCTTGATCAGTTAAAATCGTTTTACAGACATTTTATACCGTCTTGATCAGTTAAAATCGTTTTACAGACATTTTACATCGTTTTAATCATTTAAAAATCGTTTTACATACATTTTACATCGTTTAAATCATTTAAAAATCGTTTTACATTGTTTTAATCATTTAAAAATCGTTTTACATCGTTTTAATCATTTAAAAATTGTTTTACACACATTTTACATCGTTTTAATCATTTAAAAATCGTTTTACACACATTTTACATCGTTTTAATCATTTAAAAATAGTTTTACACACATTTTACATCGTTTTAATCATTTATAAAACGTTTTACAGACATTTTACATCGTTTTAATCATTTAAAAAACGTTTTACAGACATTTTACATCGTTTTAATCATTTAAAAATCGTTTTGATAATTTAAAAATCGTTTTTCAGCCATTTTAAATCGTTGTTTAGTCGTTTTGATCAGTTAAAATCGTTGTTTAGCCGTTTTGATCAGTTAAAATCGTTTTCAGCCATTTTCCACTGTTTTCCAGCCAATTCCCACCGTTTTGATCCGTTAAAACCACTTCCCACCCATTCCACACCTTTAAATCCGTCCAATAACCTTCAAAAAAAAAAAAAAAAAAAAAAAAAAAAAAAAAAAAAAAAAAAAAAATAGAAAAAAAAAAAAATACCAATTAGATAAAGGAGGGGTATGGGGGGGCAAGTGGTGAAAGTTGTGATCTGGCACCAGGTGCGCGTCCATCTCTCTCTCGCGTCTCTCGATTTGGAAACGCAGGAACTCGAGCACGTGGTCGCGCATTGGCGCATTCCATTAGCGTTCGGGGGGGTGCGTTGGCGTGTCGGACGTTGTGTTTTGATGGAGAGCGGTCGGATCGATTCGATCGTCGGTCGAGGGTAGGGGTGGCGAAAGCGAAGGCGCGGCGCGGCGAGGCGCGATCGATCGATGTGGATGAGTGAAAAGTGCACGTGACGCGAGCGCTGTACGACGTCGCGTCTCCATCTTATTTGGTCGGCACGTGATCGGGGCGCCGCGCCGGACGTCGCGAAACCGAACGCGTAAAACGCCGAGCTCAGGCGTGGCGTGGCGTCGCTGCGTCGCATCACTCGAACGCAACGATGCAGGCCGAACAGGGAGATCTCAAGGATCTTCAGGCGTTTCGGATGCTGCGTGGGCGGAGACATACCTTGGCCAATGTCGGGTAAGTTGCCGATTGGCCTCGTTTTCATCTGTTGATCATTTTCGCTTCTGCGTCATCGCCCCAAAAAATATCACTAAAAAAATCACTAAAAAAATCACTAAAAAATACAAAAAAAATATACAAAAATCCGAAAAAATAACGAAATAAGTTTAAAATCTAATCTTTATTGTCTTTATCTTCGTCTTTTATCGCTGAAAACGATTTCCACCTGTCGATTTCCACCGATTTTAACGATTATTTGTTTGTTTTTCACTCGGTCTCCCCCTGGTGAGAAATGGCTGACGCTTCTTGTCCTATTGATCCATGTGCATCTGAGCTACACGTTTCTTCCACGCAGCCATATTTGCTCACATGTTGCTTAGATTAGATAGATTTTTATGGAATTTAAAAAAAGATATATCTTTTTTTTTCTTCTTTTTTTATTTATATAAAAATGCCAAAAATGTGGATTTATGATTTTTGCGTGTTTGTTTTGTACTCGGTCCAAAATGGCGGCGCCCGCGCATGAATTTCGTATTTATGACGAACAAGATTTTTTTTTGTTTATATTTTTTTTTATTTTTAGCCGCTGCACCTGCGATTTGTGCCAAAAAATACGAGTCGGTCTTTTAATACCTATTTTTATATCCTATTTATAAAATTTCAATCCGATCTGCGAATAAATACGAATCGTTCGTTAAAAAATGGCCGATTCCAATCGGCCTTCGTTTGCCTAATTCGCTCCCAGGTGGCAGCAATTCGCGCATCACGAAAACATCAATTCCGACTGATTACGTCGCCTTTTCCAATAAAAAAACCACCGAGCGGACTAAATCAGACCCAAAAATACTGATTTTTTCCCTCAAAAATCATAAAACTCCGCCTTTAAGTTGGCTTTTCAGCGGAATCAGCGCGCCAAACTTACCGAGTGGGTTGGGTATGCAGAAAACCCGATCGAGTTTCAAAATTCCGTATTTTTAGCAATAATCATGTTTGGTGCGCGCCCAGATGCGGATGACGTCATTCGGGGGGTGGGTCCATCGGTATTGGTAGTAGGAGGAGGGGCGTGTCCGTTGCCACTTGACTCGTTGCTCCCACCTGAGATGCCCGTCCGTCCCGCATCCGGGCATCGCCGCGCACCATGAGCTCGTTCCAGCGTCCCGGGCCCGTTTCGCGGTCCCCACTGCTGCTGTCGGTCCCCGGGGCCCGGTCCCGACGTCACTCGTGGATTTGTGGCGGGTAAATTGTTTACTTTGTTAATTTTTTTTATTTATTTTCCGTTTTTGTTATTTATTTTCCGTTTTCGCTTCCTCCATTATCGCCAGCTGCAACAGATGAAAGTGAATGGGCGATGCGTGTTTAAATTGAGTTATTTTCCGTTTTGGGGCTCAGTTTCGGGTTTTAATAACTTCGATTGTGTTTTGCAAAGTGCAATTTAAATCTGCGGTGTCGAGTTTCCGGAAAATGTGTTTATTTTCGCGATAAAAATGAAATTTACGAGTTTTTTTTGTTGTTGTGTTTATTTGGGTTTTTACGCCATCTGATGACGATTTTGAGAATTCTCAAAAATGAATGAAATTTTATATTTATTTATTATTTATTTATTTATTTATTTAGTTTTACTGGAAATCGACATTGACGAGTGTAAAAGTGTAAAAGGTTTTTTCATTCGTGGAATTGACGTGTAATGTGTGTTAAGTCTGTGTTTACACTGGGTTTTTGTATCAATTTTTCCTCGTGTGACGTCACAAGTCGCACATAAACTATCTTATTTATTTGATGCAATTTCCTGGTGCGTTTAAAAAACATTTCACAAGATAAAAACAGATATTATTATTATTATTCTTTATTTTTTTAATGAGTGAAAACAAAAGAATTCATTTAAATTTATTAATCTAGATGAATTGTTCGGGGCTAAGCCTAATCCCCGTAGGTTAACATGGCAGGAAAGCAATTTTCCTCGATTAATCACTAAAAACGCTCCATTAGCTTGTCAACACTCGGGAAAACAATCCAATTTTACTGCTAAATTAATAATTTTTCAATCCATTCCTCCCTGAAATCAAAACCTTCCTGAAAAAGAACGAATTTAATCCGCTTAATGCCATCACTTATCAAACGAAAAAAAAAAAAAAATACCAAACAAACCGGCCATCTTTAATCGATAGTGACATCTAGCGAGAAACGTCCGCTCCAACTCCTATCTAATCTATCACTTTTATTTATTTACTTATCTCAATTCATCTTTATCTATCTATTTATCATTCTAAATTAACAACTAAAATATTCAACTAAAAAAAACATCGTATAAATCCGTTAAAATTGAAATAAAAATGAAAATAATGCAATGCGAGTGCGAGACAGTATAGACACTGCATAATCGGCGCACGGCGCATGTGCAGTGACCCCACACCGTGTATAAAACTATAGCGAGGTCGCGCAGATAGCGAGTAAAAATGGACTCGCCACGCTCGACACTGATGAAATCGCGCACGGAAAACAAGAAACTGACGCTGAACATCGCGGCGGCTCAGAGCACGCAAGTGACCAGGACTGTCCGACTGGTTAAACAACAGAGCGGCGCCAGCACGTGCTCGCCGCCGCCGCAGTCGGCGCCGATCGTGCACTGGGAGGAGGAGGAGGAGGAATGCGGAGAGGACGGTGCCCGTGTGGTGACGAGCACCATAACGACAGTGCGACAAACACGTCGGCCCGTGCAGCTCAGTCGCTTGCGTCAGGTACAGTCCTTCGCGCAGCCGGGCGACGACACGGTCTTCACGGAGAGGTAAAATTACGTCTCGTAACTCGCATTTTTCATCATTTTTTTAAATTTTAACGCCCCGGATGCCCATTTTGGAATTAATTTCGTCTTTTTTTACGTAAGCCCGGTTCGTTTCTTTTATTAGATGTGGTTTTTATAGGAGTTGGCGCCGATCCAGATCGAGTTTGCGCCGGTTTGTTTGCGTTTTGCCGATTCGCCACCAGGGCAGCCGATGGTTTATTCGATTTTCCGCCATTTTCGGCGATTTTTTTGCGTTTTGAATTGAATTTTTTTTTACCAGATTGTGGTTTGGCAAGGGGTTCCTCGAAAAAAAACGACTGCGGGCGACGTCACGTGTTGCCACGGCGACATAATGCATTAGTTTCGGTTTCGGGTTCACTAGGTTTCGTTTATCGGTTTATTCGCTATTTTCGCTTTTATTTAATAAATTCGACATTTGCGTCGCGCTAATTTTGTTTATCGCGCAGTCCCACACGTCGTTCCCATGACGACGGATGTTTTTTGCCGTTGCGCTCGTTATTGGTTCGTTATTGGAGTTTAAGTCGCTGCACGCGCGACATGTTAGCGCCGATGTGGCTTCTGTGGTCGGTGGTTCGATCGGGCTCGGCGGCCGCGGGTCCGGCGCAGGAGCCCGCCGCCCCGGCCCAGTGTCGCGCGAGCGCCGGCTCGGTTCATCGACGGCGGTTCGAGCACCACAACTTGCCCGCGGACGCCAGAGTTTCTCTCCGAATTCGCACCAGGTAAAACGCAGTCAACGAGTGTCTAGGAAATGAAAACAACCGGTTGGACTTGCGTACACGATCAACCGAAGGTTTGATTGGCTGGCGCTGGTCACGTGTTGTCGTTGGCAACGAAGGAAGTGTGTAGTAGGCCTAACGCGCGGCGGAGCAATGGGCACCAGGTGCGGATTATTGCCTAGACAAAAAAGACAAAAAAATACAAAATTGTAGGGCCCGCTGAATCAAGGGGCCCCGCTCGTTGGGGGATCTAGCGAGAGGACGGTACCCAGTCAAATTGCGATGAATTTGCGATAATACGAGCAAAGTCCAAGAAATCCTCGCAATAATTTGACTGTTGTTGGTTCAGGGCCCCCAGACACAACAGGGGCCCCCCAAAAAAATATGTGTGTACAAGTGCGAGTTAAGTACGTTGAAGGGCCCACTAGGAGTAAGTATGTTGGTGGGCCATCTTGGAAAGCCATCTTTGGTGTATTGTTGGCTCAAACAATGTAGCTAAGGAATTTGGTGCATTCTGGTGAGAATTCAGCCAACTAGAAACAATAGAGCTTCTATCTTTACCCCTAACTACGGTTGGCAAGGGGCAAATAAACAATTAGCCATCTTCTCATTCATCATTGATGGATAAAGGAAAACCATGTTTCTTCTTCTTCTTCGATGGGCCCCCTAGGGTCCAGGGCCCGGTAAGTCTAGATTTACTAGTGGGTCCGTGAGGATCGACCAAGTGACTAATTGGAATAAATTGCAAGTTTTTGTGCGGGAACTAAAACAACAATTTGTCTAGGGCCCCAAAAAAGGCTTTGACGGGCCCCCAGTTGGTTTGTCCGGAAACTAAAACAACAATTTGTCTAGGGCCCCAAAAAAGGCTTTGATGGGCTCCCAAAAAAGGCTTTGATGGGCTCCCAAAAAAGGCTTTGTTGGGCTCCCAAAAAAGGCTTTGTTGGGCCCCCAAAAAAGGCTTTGATGGGCCCCCAGTTGGTTTGTCCGGAAACTAAAACAATTTGTCTAGGGCCCCAAAAAAGGCTTTGATGGGCCCTCAGTTGGTTTGTCCGGAAACTAAAACAATTTGTCTAGGGCCCCAAAAAAGGCTTTGATGGGCCCCCAGTTAGTTTGTCCAGAAACTAAAGCAACAATTTGTTTAGGGCCCTAAAAAAAGCTTTGACGGGCCCCCAGTTGGTTTGTCCGGGAACTAAAACAAAAATTTGTCTGGGGCCCCAGTTGGCGGGCCCCCAGTTGGTTTTTTTGTTGTTGTTAAGATTTTTGTTTTTGTTTGTAGTTTTGAAGTGGAAAATGGCCCTTCGCCCGGTCGCAGTCCGTTGGAAACGACGAGCCCGTCGTCCGGTCTCGTTCTGCAGAACATGCCGCAACGGCGGGAGTCGTTTCTCTATCGTTCGGACAGCGAATTCGAGATGTCGCCGAAATCTATGTCGAGAAATTCTTCGATTGCCAGCGAAGGGTAAGTTGGCCATTTTGTAATTTTTTTTTTAAATAAAATTTTTTTTTTTAAATATTTTTTTAAAATTTTTTTAAATCTTTAAATTTTTTGTTTATTATTTTGATTCTGTTTATTTTTGGGTTTGATCTTTTAAAAAAAAAAGAAGAAAAAAAAAAAAAAAAAAAAAATAGATGGAGATTTTGGTTATTTTCCAAGAAGTATTTATATTTTTAATTTTGTTGTTTCATTTTCGTGCGCAAGGTGAATCGCAGCCATTAAGAAATTCCTAAAATTTTTCTTTTTTTTTTTTCTCTCTTTTTCTATTCACACATTTTTATACTTAATTTTTTTACGTCACGAGTTTATTTATTCTGTTTCTTTCTTTATCACTTCGATGTTGACGGCTATTCACAATCTGTTTCTTATAAACGATAAAAAAAAAAAAAAAAAAAAAAAAAAAATTATAGAACCTCGTGATCCTCTGGAGTCCGAGCCGATTTGTTTTTTTTTTACCAACCGGCGTAAATAGTAGAAAATCTGTCGCAGTCGTACCTAAGTCGGATGACATTTTTTTCCCAACGAAAAAATTGAATATCCTCCAAAGTTCGAGTGGTCGGTCGGTGTAAAAAGGTGTAAAAAGGTGTAAAAGCATCGTACACACGTCTAAACGGTGTTAAATGGCCTAACCTGAAGGTGCGAATTAAAATTTGTATAAAATTTGTGTAAAATTTGTATAAAATTTGTGTAAAATTTGTATAAAATTTGTGTAAAATTTGTGTAAAACGACAATATTTCAGATTTTCACACCAGGGAGTGTTATTTCTCCATATTGGAATACATTTACACCATATGTTTACACCTTTTTGAAAATGTCATTAAGGAGTAAATTTACCCCCTAGGGTTTATCATGACACCTGCAGGGCTTATCATCATGATATCTGCAGGGCTTATCATCATGATATCTGCAGGGTGTATCATAATATCTGCAGGGTGTATCATGATACCTGCAGGGCTTATCATGATACCTGCAGGGCTTATCATGATACCTGCAGGGCTTATTATGAGACCTGTAGGGCTAATTATGAGACCTGTAGGGCTTATTATGACATCTGCGGGGCTTGTCACGATACACTTATCCCCCGATTTACACGGCACTTGTTTTACACGATTTCGCTTTTACACGGTTTATAAATTAACAAACAGATTTCAAAAAATTGATAAAAATGTACATTCCGCTCCATATACGCCGATACGAAGATTTGATGACATTTTTGAATTTTATTCCTTCGGTAACACCGATGAAAACAACGGGGGATTCCCGGTGTTGTAAAATGCGTATATCGTATCACATTCGTACGTTTGTTTGTTTTATAAACTAAGTATAATTTTAAGTTTTCTAAGGTGTTTTACTTTTGTTTTACTTAAATAAATGACCGAATCATGTACATTTTGGGGTTATTTTCGTTTTACACGATTTTACGTAGCAAAATCCAAGATTTCAATTTACGCGGTTTTGTGCAGAACTGATCTTCAGTGTAAATCGGGGGATAGGTGTATTTGTAGGGTGTATCGTGACACCTGCAGGGATGAGCATTTGACACGTACGATAGTGTAAGTTTACACCTTTCTATATTTTTGTTAAGACGATGTTAAGACGAAGTTTATGCGAAACAGTTTGTGGATGGGGCAATTGTTGTGGTTGTTGTTGTTGCTGTTTGTTGTTGCTCTTCTTCTCTTAGTCATTCCATGTCTGCTTTGGCCAAGAGTGGTCTTTTGGTTCAGCCGGGTGGTCCCGCCCCCGCCCCCGCCCCTGCCCCAGTCCAGGGCGAAGGGCACCTTCACCACTCTTTGTAAGTGTGAAGTTGATGATCACCAACGAATCACTATCATTTGATTAATTTGGTTTTTCACCAATTAACATTAACCTCGCTCGTTTTAAAACAAATTATCAAAACTTAAAAAAACTTATTCGAACTACTAATTAATTAACATTAACGTAACGTAACCGAATCGATGAGAAATCGCCACCGAGATGCGTTCTATAAATTCCATAAATTATTGACATTTTTGATTTTGATTTTTGATTTTGATTTTTGATTTTGATTTTTGATTTTGATTTTGATTTCGATGCGGCATGGCGTCCCATTCCATTTCATTCCATTTCATTCCATTCCATCCCATTCCATCGCATTCCATCCCTCGTGTATCGTAGTGGCTTCTTCCGCATTTTCATTGATCGTTGGCCGCCTCCTTCCTTCTTTCCTTCCTTCCTGCCTCCCCGCGCTCGACTGCTCGGCGCAGGAACGAGTCGTCGTTTGGTCGTCCGTCCAGGTGCAATTCGAGAAAACCGTCGGTTCCGTGCACGAGCTCGATGAATTGCGGACTGAGCGACGAGGAGGCGTCGTGGAACGCGACCAGCAAGGCCAACCTGCCGCGCACCATGAGTGCCGGAATCCTCCGATCCGTCAAGTACCCGCGCACCTCGTTCTGGGATACCTTCAGCGAGAAGTAAGACGCCGATCCGATCCGATCCGATCCGAAACGGCCATATCGTCTACCTATATCATTTTCCCAAATGCGCGCCTCTCGTTCCTTTTCGTCCTCGTTCTCTACCTGCTGGCTCAGCCGAAGCCGAAGCCGAAGCCGAAGCCGAAGCCGAAGCCGAAGCCGAAGCCGAAGCCGAAGCCGAAGCCGAAGCCGATCGATCGATTTCGCTGGCTAAAATTATTCGTGCTCGGTGAGCTCTAACCTTCACACTGCACCGCCCCTTTTCACACCGAACGAGACGAAGAACGCATCTCCACGCGATTTATTTATTTTATTTTATTTTATTTAATTTTATTTAATTTTAATTTATTTTATTTTATTTTCTACCGTTGTGATGCCGGTGTTTCTTTCTTTCTTTCTTTCTTTCTTCGTTCGGGGCAGACATGGCGAAGATCTCATCGTTACGCCGTTCGCCCAGATCTTGGCAAGTTTACGCAGCGTGCGAATCAACTACATCAATTTAACCAATGCCACATCCAACAAGTGAGTAGAGGGTCTACGGCCATTGTTTGTTTTATTTATTTGAATGTTTTTGGGGGTGCGAGGATATTTTAGATAAATGTTTACTATTTTAAGTGGTTCGGTGATACCGGATTAAGATTAGTCAAGAAAGTCATTAATTTCCATTTTAATTGTAATTTTGATACTAAATTAAAATAAATCAATAAATAATTTTGCAAGGAGCGTAGTTTTTGGTTATTTTAAGGGGAAGGAATCTAAGGGGTTCTCGACTCCAAAACGGTTAAGAACTACTGGTTTAGTTGGGGAAAGCGTACTAAAATCGAATTGTATTAAATCTGTCTTAAATCGACTTACTCTACACCGCTATTAGTCGCAACTACGCTCGAACGTAGAACGACTGCAACAAATGTAGCGTTTGTTCTACGTTCACAGGACGATTAAATATGATAAAAGAACTGCACTTTCGCACAAAAAAAAAACAAAATAAATGTCACAATACCATCGAATTGCGGTCAACTTCAAATAATAGCCGCGGCTACTATTCGAGGGCGGCTCTTAATCGAAGAAACGAATAAGATTAGGTCGGGTTAGGCAGGCCCGTTCCTACCATAGGGACACCGTGTGATAAACACACGGGCGCCACTGGTCAGGGGGCGCCACTGGTCAGGGGGCGCTGCACCGCGGCAAACCTTTGCAAGTTTTCACTGACTAGGGGGGGAAGGGCGCCAACAGGACAAAAATCACACGGGCGCACAACACCCTAGAAACGGGCCTGGGGTTAGGTCAGGTTAGGTTAGGTTAGGTCAGGTTAGGTATCTCGATCTTTTATTTGCTCGTTTCATTTCGTCATTTCTTCGTTTATAAGGTCGAGGCGTTCGTCAGCGTCGACCGGGAGCAGTTCGACGGCACCCCAGGTCAAGAACATGGTGTATGGAGGTGAGACACTAAGAGAGGAATTAGCCGGGGATGATGTAGCGCAACTAAACATGATGTGACAGATGAGAATTACAACAAACTGGCTGTGGAGACCCTCGAAGAACTGGAGTGGTGTCTCGACCAACTCGAGACGATTCAAACTCATCGGTCCGTCAGCGACATGGCCTCGTCTAAGGTTCGTGGTTCGATAAAGCGCTCTGTTTCGAAAACCTCGCAGCTGTTGCGAGCTTACTTATGAATTTCTTATCTTCATCCCTTTTTGTGCCGGAGGCAGCGCCACATTAATGTCCTCCGGAGGCCCCTTAAGCGCAGTCCTCCATGGTTGGACCGGTTACAAAATGTGGCTCAAAGTTTACTTTTTAGATTCATATGTGATTATGTTGTCTTTTTAAAAAACTAATGGCTTCTGGGCATTGGGGGCCCTTAGGCATGTGTCTGATATGTCTTTTTTACCTTTAGGCAAAGAGACTGCAGTGCTGGAAAGTTCTCAATAATTGGTTTTTTTCTAAACTTGGGGGCTTCCACCTGTGTTTATCACAAAATGATTTATATGGGGGTGGGGGTGGGGGGGTCTTTAATTCAGTTGATTTTGCAATCTGGAAGATTTTGCAATTTTGTGTTTGTCATGTGACATCTGTTCTACCAATCACATTCATAAATATTAAAGTGGAAGAAAGTGAAAATAAAAAAATGGCAAAATAGCTTTTGCCAATTTTGATAATCGATTTTGAGGCGTGTCAAACTGAAAACAAAATGGAGGCAACCAAGCCCGATTTAAGTGGCGGATTTTGGGTTATCACAAATACGCCGGAGCATCCACTGAGGAAGGTCAGCAATGGTCGAAAACGTTTTGGGAAGAAAAAATATACATTTTCGCGTATACTTTAATATGTCAAAAACAAGTAGCCTATAAGTATCCTCGTTTACACGTAACAACTAGGAAAGTCAAGAAACGATTCTGGTATACTCGGTGGTTAGTCTAACTGTTGGTTTTCGTAACGGAGTGGTAGGAATTTTGATGTCGATGAGCATAATGACAAATGAATGTGTATGTTTTGTAGTTCAAGAGAATGCTGAATAAGGAGTTGAGTCATTTCTCCGAATCGAGCAAGTCGGGCAATCAAATCTCCGAATACATTTGCTCCACTTTTCTCGGTAAGTTGAAGATCGTACGGTATTTCACATTCGGTGGGTTTTTATTTTTAAAATTAATCATTGGCTCGCTCGTTGGCATTGCGTAAAGGATTCTGGCAGTTGGTCGCTCGCTCGCTTGCCAAAAATAAAAATGGAGAAAAAAATGACGCCGCTCACTTTTTCAGACAAGCAGCAAGAGTTGGACATTCCCTCGTTGCGAGTCGAGGATGTGGAGACGGTTAGACCCGTACAAAGTAAGAAGAAAGAAAGACGGAGTCAAAAGGCTGCCGCCATGTCGCAGATAACCGGAGTGAAAAAACCGCTCACACACACCAACAGTTTCACGGGACAACAAGTGCCCAAGTACGGAGTTGAAACACCGGAAGAGGAGGCGCTAGGAAAAGTATATTTTGTTTGTTTTCAAAGAAAAATGAAATCAGAAATCAGAAAAAAAAACATTTTATAAAAATAAATTTTGCTTTGAAATGTTCGTTGTTGAACGAGCAGTTATTAGAAAACACCGATAGGTGGGGAATGGATATATTTAGAGTACGGGACTGTACGAATCGAAGGCCGCTCACCGCCATCGCCTATTCAGTGTTTAAGGTACGTTGAAACTACAGTGTTTAAATATAAAAAAAACCCACTGAGGAAGACGAGCAATGGTTGAAAACGTTTTGAATATAAAATATATTTTCGCGTAAGCTTTAATATGTCAATTAAATATACCGTGGTGTATTGATACCGCTAGAAAAGCCATCTTGGTATCGCTCGTGGCGTAGTTCTGCGATTAAGAACCGTGGCTTTTATTTCAAATCGCCGCTCTTTGTCGCGTCGGCGCCGGCGTTGGACCGGGAACAAATTTAGTATTGGAAATCTGGATACGGAAAATAACCGAGGTTACTATTCAAGGGCCGCTAATACAATTCAAGGGCGGTTATTATTCAAGTGCGACTCTTAATTACGGAAATAGAGTAGTATTTAGCGCCGCAAGAAATGTATTGGCAACCTAAGACAAAACTCGTGGTGCTGACAGACAGCTCTGCACTGCTTTGTTGTGCAATTATAAGATTGCCTCACATTAGTCACTTAGATCATAACATACATGGTGTTTTGCTTGTATATTTATCTTTCAGGATAGAAAAAAATTGTGGGAATAATATTATTGTGCAGTGGTGTAACAAGAAGTCAATCGGCCCGTGTGCAAGATGGGTTCAGGGCTGTCTTAAGTTATTACCTTTGTTACTTTCGCGATATAATTCTGAATTTCTGGTGCACGGCCCACAAAGACTTGTTGTTTATCATAGTCGAGAACGCATTTGGGGGTGCAAGGGGTGCGCGGAAAAAGGGCGGCGGCACATAGCTCGCACCCCTGGATGGGTTGATGGACCTTTTATTCAAGAAAAGTCTTTTTGGTCAATCGCACGTGCTGGACCTCCAATCGCTACACCACTGCCATTAATATTATTATTATTGTTTTTGGAGTGGGTGGGTGGACGCCAAGCGGTTGGCTCATCTGGAGAAAATCGAGCGGTTGGAGTAACTTGTTTTTATTGATTGAAATTAGGAGCGTGAACTGCTCAAGATCTTCAAGATCCCCACAAAGACATTCATAAACTTCGTGATGACCTTAGAGGATCACTACGTGAAAGAAGTTCCTTACCACAACAGCACACACGCTGCTGACGTACTCCAATCCACCCACGCCTTACTCCTCTCACCTGCTTTGGACGTGAGCGAACAAATAGATTTTTTTTCCTTTTTCTTCGGTACAAATCTGACGTTTCATTTTTCTTCCTCCGCAGTCTGTGTTCACCGATCTCGAGATTCTGTCGGCGTTGTTTGCCGCTGCAATTCACGACGTCGACCATCCGGGTGTCACCAACCAGTTTCTAATCAACACAAGTACGCTTACAAATTAGCCGAGTGGTTTTAAACAAGTGTTTGAGGTGTTCGTACTAATCCCTAGGCTCCGAACTGGCATTAATGTACAACGATGAGTCTGTGTTGGAAAATCATCACTTGGCCGTGGCATTCAAGTTGTTGCAGAATGATGACTGTGATATTTTCCTTAGTTTGAGCAAGAAACAGAAGCAGACATTGAGAAAAATGGTTATCGATATGGTAAGTCATCAACCAAAAAAAACCAAAATAACCAATCGACGGCGGCTTAATCCAGGGCCAGATTAATATCTTTAGAGGCCCTAAGCACTTAAAAGAATTTGGTCTCCTTACATACGTCTAATTCAAAATTCGACGGTAAACCTAACCTAACCTAACCTAAACTAAACTCATATGATCAAAATACAATTCATTCCTGGCGAATAAATGACTGTCGAATAAATGAAACGGACATTGTGGTGGTGGCCCTTTTCTCGTGACTAGGGTGCTCAGATGTCCTGATTTTATCAGGATTGTACTGATTTTTAGAAGCTCGTCCTGATTCTAAAAATGTCCCGATTTTGTTCTGAAATTCGAGTTCCCGTCCTGATTTGTCCCAAACTTTAAAAAAAAATTTAAGATAATCAAGCTGAACGTTAAATAAAGTACGTCGCACTCAGTTACTTACTTACTGTAAACGAGATAAATAAACGCATCGGTGCGTTTTAGTTTATTTTTCAATTCAATCGCTTCATTTTCAGATACGTAGTGTAGCGTTTGAATTTGATGTTTTATCGTAGTAATAAACGTTATTTTGAAAAGTGCCACTTTTTTTCAAATGTCCCGGTTTTGGACCAGAGGTATCTGAGTACCCTAATTGTGAGGGATTACGTAATGTTTTGTTTGAAAATGCTAAGGATGGTTATGATTTTAGGTGCTGGCCACCGATATGTCAAAACACATGAGTTTATTGGCCGATTTAAAGACGATGGTTGAGACGAAGAAAGTTGCCGGATCCGGAGTCTTATTACTGGATAATTACACTGATAGAATACAGGTAGGGTGTTACCAGTTGGGAGTTTTGTATTTGTATTTTTTGGTAATTTTTTTGGTAATTTTTGGTAATTTTTTTACTCTAGGTGCTTCAAAATTTGGTTCATTGTGCGGATTTGAGCAATCCGACTAAGCCGTTGGCGCTGTATCAACGGTGGGTGGACGCCATTATGGAAGAGTTTTTCCAACAGGGTGACCGAGAACGTGAATATGGGATAGACATTAGTCCCATGTGTGACCGGCATAATTCGACTATCGAGAAATCACAGGTGGTTATGTATTTTGTGTTATTTTAGCATTTCAGGGGGGCTGTTTGAAATCAGTGCTGCTTCAAGTGCGTGCTAGAGTGCACGGTAAGATGTGATTGGCTAATCCAATTTAGATTCAGTTTGTAACTGATATTGGCAGTGAGGTTTGTGCTGCTCTCATGATTGGATTTGCAAATCAGAACAAAGCAGTTAAAATGTGTCTTGACTAAAAGAAATTGGTGGAAATGTGTAGTAATCAGCTAAAATCAGTAGATATTAGTGGAAATGTGTAGTAATCAATTGAAATCAGTAGAAATTAGTTAAAATCAGTTAAGATCAGTAGAAATCAGTTAAAAATCAATAGAAATCAGTTAAAATCAGTAGAAATCAGTTAAAATCAGTTAAAATCAGTAGAAATTAGTTAAAATCAGTAGAAATTAGTTAAAATCAGTAGAAATCAGTTAAAATTAGTAGAAACCAGTTGAATTAATTAAAATTTGTAGAAATCAGTTGAAATTACTTAAGATTAGTAGAAATCAGTCGAAATTAATTAAAGTTAGTAAAAAAATCAGTTAAAAATCAGTAGAAATCAGTTAAAATCAGTAGAAATTAGTTAAAATTAATAGAAATCAGTTGAAATTACTTAAAATTAGTAGAAATCAGTCGAAAGTAATTAAAATTAGTAAAAAATCATTTAAAATCGGTAGATGTAAGTCTAAATCAGAATAAATCAGTTAAAATTAGTAGATATAGGTCTAAATCAGTATAAAT
>JAQFXT010001229.1:0-19460 GCA_034683725.1 Strigamia crassipes | reverse complement strand
CCAAACATGCATTCTTACATAAATAAATACACAATTTATTCTACGTACAGCGCGGAACTTTAACATAATACATAACAGTTATTACTCCCCATTAGCAGCAGACTTGGATGACAAATTACTGTGGAAGGGCACTACCTTATTGTCTCTCTACCTTGGTTGTTATGGATATTTTAATTTTTTTATTTTTCACTTGCAAACTTATCTCTATCCATTTTAAATGTAATCATCAAAACCTGATCTTTTTTGCGAGATTGAGTGCTGAAACCATTTCGCATAAAAAGTTCACACAATTCTCTAAAATCTAACCCTTAGCATTGGCAAAAGCTATTCGACACTTTTACCGTCTCAAAAAAAAACTGCGGGAAATCAACAAAAGGTTAGTTAATGAAGAGCTTGTGACTGTGGAGCGATCACTGCCAACATTTGCAGTTCCTTTTGCAGCTCCCTAGCAATAAGTGGAGCAGCGGTCTGATTATGGCCAATCGGACACAGGGACCCGGCAAGCGCCAAAAGTCGCATGTACGGGGTCTCCAACACGTCTGAATGTCAGTCTGTGCTGCGACATGACACGTGTAAGACCCTGGTGGTTTGTTTCAGGTGTCCGCACTAGATGCGACACAAAGCACGGTGACTTCTGGCTTTGTGTGCTTGTTGTCTGGTCCGTTCCTAAGGTATTGTGCGCTCGTATGTTTGTAGTCATGTTGGCGCCTCTCCCCTAATAAACATGAAACATAAATTCAGGTAAAAAAAAGACACGTCACCATACAAAAAATGCATTTTTAAACCAAAAATAAAATACATTTTAAAAAAGAAATGGATTTTTAAACAAAAAAAAGTGCTTTTGTAGCAAAAACATGCATATTTTAAAAAAACATGCCTATTTTGGCAAAAACCATGCATATTTTGGCAAAAACCATGCATATTTTGGCAAAAACCATGCATATTTTGGCAAAAACCATGCATATTTTGGCAAAAACCATGCATACTTTGGCAAAAACCATGCATATTTTGGCAAAAACCATGCATATTTTGGCATAAACCATGCATATTTTGGCAAAAACCATGCATATTTTGGCAAAAACCATGCATATTTTGGCAACAACCTTGAACATTTTGGCAAAAAATGCGCCCATTTTGGCAAAAACTACACACATAAAGTGGACACGGCTCACTGGCCACATGGTCCCCAATTGCGTGATCAGCAGTCAGGAACTTTAGGATGGAGTTGAGGAACTCCATGCAACAAGGAAATCACATTTAGGTGCACTGGTCCTAGACAACCAAACTTAACAAAAGAAAACTTAATTAAATAGTGTGTCTGTGTGTGGTTTATTGCATTTTATTGCGTGTGTTGGGTCCAGCGACACTTGGCATTCTTCTTGACCATGTGGCGACTGTGTCCGAAAACTCACAATCAGTAATTAAACTTTTAGCATTTACAAAAAATGCTAACCAAACTCTAAGCTGAGTAATTACATGTTATTCTAACATAAGGTTGGAAAAAATATTAAATTGCTTTAAATGCTAAAAATTTGATATTCACATTAAAAAGCAGTCAGTATATTTTAGCTCTACCCTTTGCCTTATGCAAGTGATTGCTTTATCACTTCGCTGTTTATGATTAACCAGTGTTTTTAATTCACATAAAACATTTTTGATGGGGTTCAGGTCCAGGCTACGAGATGCTCAAAGCACCTTTAGGCACAATAATAAACTTTTTTCATTGTTTTAAAATAGCTAAAAACTAAAATAATTGTGCTTATTTTTGTGTAATACAATATTCAGTTTTTCCTGAATATTCCGGATGAGGAAGTGAACATTTTGGCACCACTGTCTCTCAATTACGGATGGGGATACGTCGTAACAATTAGAACATTTAAGGTAACAAATCAAACTAATCATATCTTCACTTGTAATCTAACTAAGTTTTATTTTATGGAATAGACTGTACGAAGAAATACAAAGCGTAATCCATGCGAAAAGGAAAGAACTGCTTACTTAAAGTGTAAAAATGCTTGCATGCAAAACAATTTATATCAAATGATTAATTGCAGGTACAGTAGTTCAGATATTTTAATTTTTTTGGGGGGGTCAGTTGATCAGTCGGTAATGCTGCTGTTTGTGGGGTTGCACCAAGTTATTTGTACATTTGATTAAACTACAAATCACGACTGTTTGTTTTAGATTGCCGTATCTATCACAACTCAATTTGCCAGTTTGCAACACTACAAACAACATTAATAGCGCCAATTTCATGTACTTAAACAATTATAACATGAATCAAAAGCAATGCAAATGTAAACAACCATGAGAAAATATTTATTGCCAAACCAATAGTGATGGAATGAAGTTCGGGTTAGAGCAATACACATTGTTACATTTTGTACTTGATAGTTTTATAGAAACTACAGAAGAGATACAGGCTTATCCAATATCTCAATTTATAAGCGATGTCGGTAGCATTGTAGGTTTAGGTTTGGAAATGTCATTTTTGTCTTTCTACGCTTGGATTTTAAGCAGTTGTAATTGGTATCAGAGAACATTGTTTAATTAAATCTATCCATACATCTCAATACCCTTATTAGAAATTTGATATAATTATGTATAAAAGCAAGAATTGTTATTTGTAACTACGAGTTTGTTTTATGTTGATAATATCAAGATTTCCGCAGTTATTTATTTATACACTTTGTGTAGCTCCTTTAAATTATTTTGCGCAAGTTTGTATTGTTAGAATAAAACAACATTTTAAAATGTACAATCGAGATCACGTAAAATGTTCACGCACACCTTGGTCAACTAAGTTGGCTTGGGTTAGCATTGACATTATAATGTTAGCCCAAGCTAACTTAGTTGAACAAGGCATCTGTGAACATTTTATGTCACCATGATTTTACTTGCATAACAGCCAAATAACATACAACTTATAAATGTTAATATTATTATGTCCATTCAATATAGGACAGAAATATGTGAAGTTGTTATGGGTCCATGAGATATCATAGAACAAGAAATAGTTTTACTTTATAAATGGTTTAAAAGTTGTGACGATGTCGACCTGGAGTGGGTATTTCGGAGAAAATACCACTTCAGGGGAGTTAAATTTACAAGACCAAAACCTCAACCAGACATTTAACCAAAAGCTGAGATATCAAGCTTGCATGTGAATGAGATAAACAAATGATTACAACAATATAACCAAAGCATATGCACAATTTATTGTCTAAAGGGGATAATTTTCTGGTGTTAATTATTCCCGGCAATGTTATTTAACAATTATACAAATACTATGCCGACAAATGGCTAAAATATCACTAAGACTGACCGTCGTCCGGTCACTAGGGAAAGGGGTGTGGACGTCCTTCGCCGCATGGAGCCAGTAGATGGTGCTAGCGTCGATAGGAAGACGTGGGCACCGGAAGTCGGCCCCGTAGCAAACTAGACACTGGTCAGATAGTTAGACGCGTGCCACTACAGTGGACAGTCGCATCTCTCTTGTCCTCCTGTCCCCGGTGACACGATGTCCGACAATTCATAACTATGGCTGTGATATGGCCTAGTGGGACCTGAGCGTCCTGAATGTGGCTTGCTTGCATAGGCAAGCCAAACAGTGATAAATTGCCATCACTGACCATGCGGACAATGGCCGACGTAGTCAGTAGTTAACTTGGAAAGGGCTGTTCACACAGACCTTGCATGGGAAACAATTTAGAGGCATTAACCCCTAGACAACACATTTCAATAAAGCCAATAAACTTAACCTGAATATAATGCTGTCTTTTGCGTAGTTTCTTTAAGTGTGTGTTGTGTCAAGCATCCCCTCACCCTCCTCTTGGTCAGAGTACGTTGCTCAAACACTCACAAGACTAACAATTAAAGCTTGAGATGATATGCAGAAGTAAAGGCGAGGTAGAGGTAGTCAGGGAAGACGAGTGAAAGCTGTGAACGAACTACGTGAGTCAATTAAACGCGAGGACGAGCCAGTCAGCCACAGTAACGAACCACATGGGCTCGGTGATAAACCACTCGGGCGCGGCAATAAATCACTCGAACACGGTAATAAATCACTTGAACACGGCAGCTTAGGTTTGAGTCCACTATACGATGAAATTAATTTCTAATCATTGTGCATTGGACGATTTTGCGTCACAATGGGCCAAATCAAAATTACATTTTGGCACCGATACGGCGACTTTTGCAATACACGGTGAAATTTGATTTGTTCTAAAATGTGAATGTAAATTTGAAAAATAAATAAATTCAGCTTCTTAAAACTTTAATTAGACCGATTATTTTAGTTGATTGGGAAATCAGTATTAGCAATTGGCATCGCATTGGAGACGATGCAAGCGTGTGCAATGACAATGGCGTCTTAGATGGTGCATATAATCAAATTTTTGATGATTTTTTTCACTAAACGAAAATCGGATTTTATGACTTTCACACTTTTTTATTCGAAAATCTAACTTGCGACAATTATTTTCACTTTCTGAAGCGAAAAAGGGAATTTTCTATTGTTTTATTAAAACAAATAAAGGATTTAGCCCAACGGCCAAGGGACTTGGTCGAATGACTTGGCCTCACAGCCGAAGAACTTGTCTTTACAGCCAAACCCTTTGTCTGTAATGCTGTTGCGAGCACAACAAGGAAGACAATCACGAGTTACCTGTTTGTCCTTCTTTTGCCTTTTCCTCTTTTCTTTTCCTTTCCACTGTACCTCGCTCCCATGTTCCTTTTTTGTATTCTAACAGGTTTCCGTCTTTGATTTGGGTAATTTTGTTGAGTTGTGCCTGTATAATAAGAAGTGCATGTTTTTAATATTATTGTTATAATTTCAGAGTTCATTCTTTACTCATCTGACTTATTTGTCTCTTGAATTTCGTGTAGTCAAGTTTTGAAACTCGTTTACGGTAGCCTAGATGTGTCTGGATGAGCCCGGTCTGTCAGGGAGTAGTGGCAGGTTTGATGATGCTGATTTGGCTCTATTCAAGTATTTCGATTATTTGTTGTTTTGATTTTGTGATTACACAATCGCACCTGCTGTTTTGTGACCGTTCTGCAATCACTAGCAGACACTTGCGGTCTCTTTGACGGCCTCCTAGCAATAGATGGAGCCACAGTCCGATCACGGCCAATCAAACACAAGATGCCCGCAAGGCAGTCTGTCCTGTGACTCTGCACGTGTAAGGTCTTTTTGACCTGTTTCACGTGGTCACTGCAGATCCGCCACGATGCACGGCGACTTCTGGCTTTATGTGCCCGTTCTATGGGCCACAGGAACCTAAGCATCCCATTCATGTGCACCATGCGTTACTAGTGCATGGTGTAGCAAAGGAGTGCGCGAAAATCTGTAGAATGGACGTGGAAGCGTAAGGAAAATAAACAGAATCGCGATGCACGAATGCGAGCCGCGATACTCAAATGTAAGCAGCGATATTCGAATGTAAGCAGCGATACGCGAATGTGAGCCGCAATGCGCGAATGCGAGCGCGGCCGTACGGCACCGAAATGCTGTGTTGTGGGCTCAGAATACGTCCCCAACGCTTAGAAAACGCGTTTGGACAGATAGAACCACACTAATAATGTCAAAACTTATTTATTAATAATAAATACAACTTACATAAGTGAAGACCTCCATTGCTACTGGGCGTCGCCAAGTTGGATCATCTAAAAGGGCCGTTATAACTAGAGCGGAATGCATAAGCGCGGAATTTAAAAATTCCGCGCTACTGTATATCTGTGTATTCGGTGGCGCGGAATTTAAAAATTCCTAACCTAACCTAACCTAACCTGCCGTTCAAATGGCAAGGTGGTGAAAAAATAGTCACATTTACAGTGCTCCCTTCTGCATGTATACAGGGTGTTCTAAAAGAGAGGTTTCCTCCAAATATTTCCTGAACAATTGCATTTCGGCCAACTTTGATGAAGCCATTGTATAGAAAGTTGGGTGGGAGCAATCCAATGATGTCATCAAATTTTACCTTGAATATCATTTTCAAGATCATTCACTTTCTAACTTTTAAACCAATCAAGTTAGAAAAAAATTTTTAATTAAAAAGTTGTAGAGCAGCATCTAATTAGTCTAAATAATTCAACAATTGGCTCTTCAACAAAACCTATAAGTGATGGAAATTATTGAGAAATCAATCTTCAGCTTGACTGATGCTAATTATCCAGTTTCTTTCAGTTCGCTTTAGTTAAGCAGCAATAATTCTAATCAGTAAGTGGATGGGTGACCTACTAGGAATCCTAATAATTCCACTACCATAAATGATGGAATATCTACAAAGAGACATGACAGATATGGTGTTGTGTTACGGGAGATGTCAAGAAAATGCTGCTGCCGCAGCCAGGCAGTACGCAGGGAGATATCCCAATCGTAGACATACAACACCACAAACTCTGCGTCGCATTATCCGACGTTTCTTGGATACGGGCAGTGTCCAGCAACGTCCGCGGCAAGGACGACCGAGGACGGCCACTGATGATAATACAAGCATGGTAGTGCTAGCAGCAGTGACAAACAATCCTCAAGCAAGCATCCGGGCAATTGCCAATGACATTGGTTCAAGTAGTACTTCTGTATGGAATATTTTTCATAGACATAAATTCCATCCTTACCATGTACATTGTCACCAAGCATTACATGGACATGACTTTAATTTACGTGCTGAGTATTGCAACTGGCTGCTGTGCCAGATTGATGATGACCCACTGTTTCTGTCAAGAGTACTATGGACAGACAAATCTCAATTCTCTCGGAACGGCGTGGTTAATATCCACAACATGCATTATTAGGCTGAAAAAATCCACATTGGCTGAGACAGACATCTTACCAAGTAAATTGGCGCATTAATGTTTGGTGCGGTATCTACAACAACCAGATAATAGGTCCAGTATTCTACGATGACACTCTGAATGGTCAACGTTACAGATACCTGATCCTTCACGGAACAGTAGAGAAATTTGTTGATGGCTTACCACTGGCAGAAGTACAACGGATGTGGTTTCAACATGATGGGGCTCCTCCCCACTATGCAATGATGGCACGCGATTGGTTAAATGCATCATTTCCAAACAGATGGCTTGGTCGTGCTGGACCAGTCCTTTGGCCACCGAGATCACCAGACATGACACCTCTTGACTTCTTTCTGTGGGGACACATTAAGTCACAAGTGTATGACACACCCCCCAATTCACTGATTCAGCTTCAGGAAAGAATCAGAGAAGCCTGTATCCAGATTCCAGATGCAACGTTGATGGCTGTACAGAACTCAATCAAATGTCGTGCAGAACTCTGTCTAGCTGCTGAAGGACAACACATTGAACAACTACTTAAGTGATACCTAAAAACCAACAACCAACCCATCCATCCCGACTCTCTCCCACCCATTCATTAAACCATCCATATTTTTTATAACATTTCTACAAACTTTCTTGGTGAGATTTCTCAATGATTTCCATCACTTATGGGTTTTGTTAAAGAGCCAATTGTTGAATTATTTAGACTAATTAAATGGTGCTCTACAACTTTTTAATTGAAAATTTTTCTCTAACTTGATTGATTTAAAAGTTAGAAAGTGAATGACCTTGAAAATGATATTCAAGGTCAAATTTGATGACATCATTGGATTGCTCTCACCAACTTCCTATACGATGGCTTCATCAAAGTTGGCCGAAATGCAATTGTTCAGGAAATATTTGGAGGGAACCTCTCTTTTAGAACACCCTGTATATTACTTGGATGCAATTGGATCAAGGAAAACAAGGTGGTGATCAGTCTTCAATCAGAGGACTGGCACATCATTGACTTTCCAAAAGAATCTTTTTTATTAGATAGACCACTAACTGCAAAAGAGTTGGCAGGCGCTGTCGTGGATAAATGGGAGTCAATGTTGACTGAAAAGAAAACGGCTTCCGACACACCACTGGATCTGGAAGAAAAATTGCTATCAAAATGTAATTTGACTCCTGCGCAGATGTCACAAATCGGCGCAGTAAAAGACAGATTCAGAAGGGTGTTCAGTGCTAAAGCTGGGTGTCACCTGACATTGGAACATCCAATTCCAACAGGTGACGCTAGGCCTTTTCAATGTAAAGACCAACCATTGAATCCTAGAAAGGCTGAACTTCTTAAGAAACTGGTCGAGAAATTACTAGAACGCTGTGAAGGCAGCTACAAAAACCCAATCGTGATAGTTGATAAAAAGGACGGTAACCACCAACTTTGCATCAATTTTATGTGGTTGAACAAAGCCACGGTGAAAGATGTCTATCAAATGGCGTCAATCCCGATGATTTTGGCCTGCCTAAGTGAGAAAAAACATTTTTCCACCTTAAATCTTACCAAAGTTTATCACCAAATAAAGTTGAAACCCAGTGATAAAACAAAAACAGCTTTTGCCACTCCGGATGGAACATTCCAATATACAAGAATGCCTTTTGGTCTGTGCAATGCACCTAGTGCATTCCAGAGGATGATGGACGAAGCTAAATATAAATGGGCATTGGCATACCTTGATGACATTATTATATTTAGCGACACTTTTGAAGAACACATGAAACATGTGGCGGATGTGTTGTTCAGATTGGAGAAACTCAATCTGACCGCAAGCCCCACAAAATCTTTCTTGTGTGCGCATAAATTAGACTTCCTTGGTTTCACATTACAAAATTGCAATTACAGCCCTAATGGAGACAAAGTTTAAGCAATTGTCGCATACCCACCACCTTCCAGTATAAAGCAGCTACAGCGCTTTATTGGAATGGTCGGTTTCTATGCCCCTCTCTTAGCTGATTTGAACATCACAGCTAAACCATTTTATGCACTCTTAAAAAAGAATGTAAAATGGAGTTGGTCAAGTAAATGCCAAAAACCTTTTGAGAAGTTAAAAGATCAACTTGCATGTGGGATCGTGCTGCCTCTGCCAGATTTTTCCCGCTCTTTCATCATTCACACTGATGCAAGTGCAGGTGGCCTCGGTGCAGTCCTCATGCAAGCAGACGACGCTGGAATGGTTTGACCTGTGGCTTATGCCAGCAGAACATTGCAAGGTGTGGTAGCTAATTACAGCGCATCCGAGTTGGAATGTTTAGGCGTAGTTTGGGCTGTAAACAAGTTCAAACCCTACATTGAATACTCGGAATACACAGTCGAGACGGATCATGCTGCCCTGAAATGGCTCATGACCTGCGATAATCCGTCTGGTAGACTGGCACGATGGGCGGTGAAGCTCCAGCAGGAGAACTTCACCATCAAGTATAGGAAGGGCATACACAACCAAGTTCCAGATGCACTTTCTAGGATAAGATTGGACAATGGGGAACCATTGGAAAACACACCCGAAGAAGAGACAGCGTTACCAATGGACATAACATTGTTTGTAACTGGGATTGCTAAAAACGACCTGTCTTTTGAGAACATAATTAAAGAGCAGAGGGCGGATAAAGAATTATCAAAACACTCATCTCGTGGATAGAGTTGCAAGACTCGGACACGCAAGAACCTCTTAATTTACCAAAAGAATTAGAGACTCTGAAATCAGAATGCTCTCTAAGCAATGGGAGAATGTTGCTAATTCATGCACCATTCGAATCAGACCTACTGATTGAGAATCCTGAGATTGGTGCAAGTTTTAAAATCTTCATTCCACCATCCTTGTGACTAGCGTGTCTACAAGCCACTCATGATAAGCCTACAGCTGGTCATGGAGGAGCGGAAGTCACGTTTGAACTTTTGAGAAAAACATTCATCTGACCAGCAGCACGCAAAGATGTGAAACACCATGTTCAAACTTGCGAACGCTGCCAGAAATGTAAGCCAATCCAGAGAAAACCCAAAAAATTTATGATGCCTGCGTCCCCTCAAATTGGACGTTTCGAGCGACTCGGAATTGACCTAATGGATCCAAAACTGAGAACTAGAAACAGGAGCAGATTCATCTAGTCTTGGTGGACTATGCCACAGACTGGATGTTAGCTACTGCAATCAGATGTGCAAAAATAGCTGCATTTATGCCTATTATTAAACATTTCTTTGTAGATCACAAGTGTCCTCGCTACATGTTGAGCGACAATGGACCCCAGTTTATTTCTGACATTTATGAGAAACTCTGCAGTGATGCAGGTGTTGTGCCCCTTAGAACAACACCTTACCACCCGCAGACCAACATCACTGAAAGGGTTAACAGAAATATAAAGATCATGTTGCAAATTTTCACATTTGAACATGACCAATGGGACAGGAATCTAGACAACATTAATTTTGCTCTACGCACTGCCCCATCAGCTACCACTGACTTCTCACCAGCAATGATGACGTATTTGCGTGAATTGCGGCCAATGTGGAACAGTAGAGACATTTCCTACGATGCTCCATTTGACCCCGACAGGCCCTATGATGCAGTCAGGATGTTGGTAGCGATAACAGCCATTTTGCTTAAAGCCGCGCTTAAAAACAAACAGCTGGCGCAAACAAAACAGAAATCTTATTACGACAAACACAGTAGCGATGAACAATTTGAAGTTGGGGATTTGGTGCTGCTAAAAACACATCCACTTTCCAAAGCCGCAATACACTATGCTGCGTCGTTAGAAGACAGATACGAAGGGCCTTATGTCATCACCAAGGTCTTAAGTCCACTTGTATATCTCCTTGCAAAACCAATTACATTGCAAGAAAAGAGAAAGTACAATATCGTCAAGTTGAAAAGATTCATTCCGTCTGACTCTTGCACCGTCTGGCCACAACCAGATGATGAAGCAGAAGATGCATAAGACTCTCTTGACACAACTGCACGAACAGCAGCTGCAAAACTATTACAGATAACATTGGTCGCAGACAAAACACCAGCAATGGTGGAAAAACCAAAAAAAGTTGCAGTGAAAACAACACTTTGGCCAAAACCACCATTGGTGTTAGCATTGCCCCCCAGGATTCGCAAGAAATCAGCCAGGTTTCGCAACTGATCATCAGGGACACGACAAATAATAGGAACCAGAAGTTTCACGAACGGCCACGTGACGTATACGTCGGGTCGTTCGAACGTATTGGCCAAATTGATACGCTGCCAATCACGTTCTGCCGACACTCGAAGAAGCATTGAAAAACGCACGAGTGAAGGCAGACCTGGCCCAAAAATTGGAAGCAATTGAAATAAAAGTGCGTGCGGAATATCCAGGGGCGCCAACTCTTTCAATCCAAATTGTGGCCAAGGAGCGCTTGAAACAGCAGCAGATCCGCGAACACAAAGCTCGTTTTGCGCGTCAAAAACGATGCGACGAGAAAACCATGCGTGAACGGAGACGAGAGGGTAATGGCGGCAACAACGACCATTGCAAGAACGTGCACAAGCACGATAACGGCGCCGGTCCCGATGAGTGAAGGCGACGTAGCTACTGTGACGAATGAAGGGAGGACGACGTTCCCCATACCGAAAAAACCTTTTCCAACAGCCGCACTTTTGTTTAGTAACTCCAACTGCCACTTGGAGATACCCCAACCTGGATTGATTTTTGGTCCTCGGCCAGTATTTCCAGTGGTAGATAGTTTGGCGCAGTGTTTTTGATAATTTCATAACATGTAGAAAGTTCTTCTAGGGGGTTGATATAGCCAAAAGTTGTGGTTTTTCTGGTAGGTAGTACGTTCCTCCTCCGTCCCTGGTCGCACCAATCTTAGTGGTTGATGCGTGGTCCGGCGGGTTATCTAAAAAAAAAAACCTTACATGTGTGCACGTGCTTCGCGAACCGTTGAGTCAGTCGCCCTGCCTCTTCCGGGGGGGGGGGGGGGGGGGGGGGTGACCGCCAGGCGATCAATGGCCAACGGTCGCAGCCCCCGTCGCAGCTCCTTGGCGTTAGGTGGAGCTGTGACCCGTTGGAGACCAATGGGGGCCCGGCAGGATCAGAAGTGGCGTGTGTGGGATAATCGCTCATTTTATATTAGCTATTGTACATTGCTACGTGTTAGTTTCTGATTATCTATTGTTTATTTTGAACAGTTAATTAATATTACATTTGTGATGAATGTTTAATGGTACAATGAGACTACCGTACAATCCATACACCTAATGAGTTTCTATAGTTAACGTTTTTTTTCTTGTCTTTGCCACTAGATGGCAACATGTAATGATGGTATAATGGCTGCCAACACGGTGCCACTCATGTTTTTCATTTAGAACGATGCAAGTTCTTCAAATCAATTAAATAGTTATGTTTTACGTTCGTTTGTGAGCTATTTACAACTATAAACATTCGGAGCTATCACGCAACAGTTGTGGCCATCAAGTGGTTGTTATATGCTCTACACTCCGACTCGTGTCACGCTACATTTGAAAGTGTAGTGTTTTATCGTACAGCGTGCACGGGGTCGCGAGAGTGCCGAGTGGGCAGTTAGTTCTCCGCCATGGCCAGCGACAGACCTCTGGGCTGTCTCTTATGTGCAAAGGCGACCCCAACGATGCACGATCGCTTCTGGTCATGCGTGCCCGCCCTGCATTCAAAAAGTCGTGTTTTTAGTGGTTGCTTGCATTGCCTTATGGAAGCTCATGTCTGCTGACCAATAGGAGCATAGGCACACTCTGCATTAAGAATTTAACAAGCGTTTGCCAGTCCTTCTATACTGAGTCCTAGGTGGAAGGAGCTGACACAGCTCATTGTCTGACAGAAAAGCCTTATTTAGCCAAACAAAACAGGTTAATATTCCCATTTGTGCTATGATAATGACGCCTAACATGAAATTTCAATAAATTGTTTTTTTTTTAAATCTTTTCAATTTAAAATAAATTTGAAATTTCTCACCGTCCGCCATTAATTTTGTTGTGGTTTGTAAAACGCACGCTAGATGGATTGTGAGCTTAGCGAGTCCGACACCAGTTGTATGATTAGTAATATTAGTTTTGTATATGTTATCGCAATTTAATTACCATATATATTTGAGGTAAACTTTATATTTATATTTATATCGTGTATTTTTATTATTTTATTGTTTTTGTATAGAATTATGCCCTTTATGCAATCATAATTGGTGTTGTTGCGTCCTTTTCTCTATTATTTTATTATTTATTATTGTTATTATTAATTTTAGTTGTTCGTTTTGCCGCTAGCCGGCACTACAAGTTTGAACGACGCACGATGGCGGCGTGCGTGTTCCAGATTGAATCCGGACGTTGCCACGAGCAGTCCCGTGATGAAGGTGAGCTAAAAATAATTACATTTTATTTGTAATTTTTAAAATTCATTGTGAGATATTTTTTTTTTATATTTAGACAAATATTTAGACGAACCACCAACCAGAGCGTCTCCTTCCGCAGCGGAACCAACGACGAGTTCGGTTCCCTCGGCTTCACGAACAACGGATTCGAGCAGCGAAACGTGGAAGAAAAAAAATTTTAAAAAAAAACCAACATGGCCGATGGATTCGGAGTTCAACGTGACCGACTCGAAGACGATCGACATCAGCCACCCGCTGTACGACGCGTTCTCCAACCTCGACGGCACCCCGGTGTCCAAATGCAAGGTGTACGAAGTCCCCGACGCGTACCCCCCGAAGAAAGGCGGATACTCGTTCCAAACGGAAGGACAAATCAAGCCTACGTCGTCCGTGATCGCACTGTCCAGCGTCATTCACAGGTGCTCGTCTCAGATCCAGATCCGGCAGACGGCGCTCAACCCAACGTCCGTCGACACCGACAGGGACACGGCGCAGCCGGTCGAGGAGGACAAGTCCGAGTGCTGAAGACCCGCGAACAAAGTGCAAAATATTTTTTTTAAGTGACTTTTTCCAGGGATTGAATGAATTATGGGATTGTTTTTTATTTTTTTTATTTTTTCGATTGTTTATTCAAAGACAATTTTTTTTTTGTGTGTAAATATTGTTAGTTGCTATTGAGGGCATAAACTCATTGACCAATTGAAATAAATTGATGCCCATTTTCATTTGTATTTGCAAGGAAGATTATGTACTGTAAATAAAATGTATCGAAAGCTGGAAATGATCTAGTTTGTTTGCGTTTTATACATTGTAGTGTGTTTTATTTGATTTTGTTGAATCGTGTTGTTTTTTGTTTCAATTAGTTCATCGAAGTACGAAAGTTGAGTAAACACTTACATCAAGTAGCGGTGGCTCTCGGCGTGGGTCGTCGATCGGAGACCTCCTAGCGAACGGGAAGGTTCCGGGTTCGAATCCGGGAGATCAATTTAAAAATTTCTTTTATTTTTTAGTTAATAATCTCTTTGCTGTAATGTATAAGTTTGAAAATTAGGTCACAGATTTATAACAAGGAGCGGTGGCTCCTAGAGATAGCGTCCAGTACTTACAACTGATACTTAAAACGTCGCATCAAATGCACGTTTGGGTTCGAATCTAGGACGGAAAGAAAATTTATTTCTTATCTTCTATTAATTCTCTCGCTTCGATGGCTTAAGTAAGAGAACTAAGTATAAGTCTACAACCAGGAGCAGTGGCTCTATGGTACAAGTGGTCAGTACTCGAGGCACAACAACGAGCGCAAGTTCCCGGGTTCTAATCCAGAAAGAATTTTCGAGTATTTCCTTTCTTATCTTCTATTAGTTACTACACTTTATCGTATAAGTAAGAGAATTAAGAGCTAAGTCTACAACAAGGAGCGATGGCTCTAGGGTACGGGTGGTCAGTACTCGAGGCACAATAACGAGCGCAGGTTCCCGGGTTCGAATCCCAAGGATATCTTCAAATGTTTAAAATAAAAAAGAAATTAAAAGAAATTAAACGCTAAGTTGTCAACAGGTAGTGAGTAGTGACTCTGGGGTACAGATGCCTAGCTGGTATTGAACTTCCTTTCTTTCTCATGCTATACTCTGTTACACAAAACTTAAAACAAACTCCCATTGGCTATTGTGACCTGTCCACAGCCATTACATCATTATTACGCAATTAAAAGGTAGTGCAAAAAATGCACTTATTTGCCACAAGAAGTTGTGTGAAACAGAGTAGATACAATCTCGGTGATTTAACTCAAAAGTCTTAGATATTTTTCTAGGAAAAATAAAGCAGCTAAATTCAAAAGGAATCGAATTACTTTGTGACCAAGTTGTAGACTCAGAAATAAAAAATTCCGAGCCTTTGAACAGTTTACCTGACCAAATCACTAATTTCCTGCAATACGTACTGTCCCCACTAATCTTGATTGGATATACCATCAACTATGGAATCAATTAACACAGTCACAAATTAAATTGTTAATCAAGACGTTGGGCCTGATTTCTGACATCTTTCGCGAGAAGGTTGGACTTTGTAAAAATACTGAGTTTGAAGTCAATTTAAAACCAGATTTCCGTCCAATACATTGTACCGGTCCGACCTGTAAATCCGGCGAAGAAAAAAGTAATTGACGCGTATTTGGATCAAAAACTTAAGCAAGGAATTATTCGTCGCTCAAAAAGTGATTGTGTTGTTGCACCAGTCGTTGTTTCGAAAAAGACTAGCAATTGGAGAACCGCAATGGACTTTTGACCCATAAACGCACAAACAATTCCAGACGTGTATCCTTTCCCTGATATAGATAATATATTTTCGTATTTAGGAGGAGCAAATTGGTTTTCGATAATTGACGAACGCGAAGCTTTTCATCAAATTGGCTTACGCAAAAGTGATGGATGCTTCCTCGCATTTATAACTCACCGTGGATTATTCGAGTACGTCCGGATGCCATTTGGACCAATTAATGGGCCTGCAACATTACAACGCGCTATGAATAAAACTTTAGCAAAATACTTACATAAATTTGTCTTCGTATACGTAGACGATGTAATTATCTTCAGCAAAACCTTCGAGGAACACGTGGAACATCTATGTTTAGTTTATATAATGACAGTTTCACAATGAATGCGAATAAAACCGAGCTGTGTAAAACTCGGCTCAAAGGTTTAGGACACGTTGTGGAAGCTGGAAAAATAATACCAAATCCCAAGAAAGTTTCTGCGATTCAAGATTATCCAGCGCCTACCAACTTAAGAGAACTTCAGCGAATCAAGGGCATGATGGGCTACTATCAACTCTAAACGGTCTAAACAGATCCATCTTGGCCCAGCCAAGAGCTTATATCAGGATAATACATTCTACTTAACTTATATTGGCAATTTCCACAACTTATAAGACAGGGCTGTCCAACTTGAAGCCCACAGGCCACATGCAGCCCGCGACCTCGCTTTTTGCGGCCCGCGGAGCTGGCCTCTAAATGTATAAATTACCCTCAAATACGAAATATGCACAATTCTTACATTAACGATAAAATACAAATAAAATAACTTTTTACGTTAATAACGTTTTTACTCAGCCCCTTACAATTTCAGTTGAGAATGTAAGCAAAGCAGACTTTTTCAAGTTGCTGCCAGAAGAACAATACCCCAACTTGCAAAACTTAGGACTTACACTGGGTTCAATGCTAGAAAGCATGTATTTTTGCAAAATCAGCTTTTCAAACATGACATTTATAAAGTCAAAATATAGATGCTCCCTCTCTGATAAGTCACTTATTCAGTTGCTTTGTTTATCAACAACAAATATTAAAGTTGATATTGATGCATTAGTTAGTGAGAACCAACATCCTCAAATTTCCCATTAATTTTTTTTAAATTTGATATTTGTTGAATAAATTAAAATAATAATACAAACGCATAAGAAGTATTTTATTATGCGGCCCTCCAAACCGCATTTTTTACAATAAGTGACCAACGATAAAAATAACTGAAAAAGCATGAAAATGGAATCCCGTGCGTGGTAATTTGCGCACATACTATTGTATCATATCATATATCCAAATGCCTGTGAACCAAGACAAATGAATGCAAGATCCCAAAATTGGCAAATGCTACACTCAATGGAATGCAGTCTTACAATACCTAAATTATACACTGTTTAAACACATGTTTAAACAACTTTAATAACCCATTAAAGTAAAAACTCAGCAACGGTTGATTCAGCTGGATTAAAATAAACAAAATTACACCAAAGGGACAGAACACTAAAGAAAGAGACTAAAATTTGCCCAAATTAAGGCTAATTAATTAAGAGATGAAACCTTAATCACACACAAAAAAATTCCACCAACAATGCAGCTAACCATTCAAACAATGCAAACTTGATCACATGTGCTATACATTACAAATGTATCAAACCCAGTCAATTATATTCCAAATTAACTCTATTCACGTATAAAATTGTAAATGCCATATGCTCTTAATAAAATATGGTCTTACAATACAATACACAATTTTACTCAAAATTAACTTTGTTCAGGTATAAAAATGTAAATGCCATATGTTCTTAATAAAATATGGTCTTACAATACACAATTTTTTCAAAATTAACTTTGTTCAGGTATAAAAATGTAAATGCTATATTTTTTTTTAATGAAATATGGTTTTATAATACACGAACACTCTTCAGGTTTCAAATAGAAAATAAAATTAACCCTAGATAAAAGTGGTTGGTATTTACCAAACACAAAAACGACATAATTGGAGAAAATAGGCGACCTACCATCACCCATTCGTTTGCTAATAACAAAGCAATGAAATATCCACTGGATTTAAGCGGATGGAACAATGGATGACAACGGTTTGTGAAGGATTCGAAGAGAGAAGACGAGAGACAAGCCTGCGACCTCAACGCTCTACCGTGGCCATCAACAGGATATTACGTGCCACCAGCGATCACCTGACAACAAAATGCGCTCTTTACCACCAGATGTCGTCCAACCGAACATCCCGAGTTAACAAAAAAGTGATACGTATCATCGTCAAAAAAAGCTACACTAACGCCAGAGGTGACAAACTTTGGCGCAAACTTAAACCAAAATTATAAGAAGTAAAGATTAATTTTACCATATAATACTTATAAATCATATAAACATAATAACAAAAAAACCATGCAAACAAAACGATTAAATAGGCCCAAACTCGCATCAATTGAAGAATGAGCGCGTAAGTCCAAGAAGGGTTAAGCGATCGTCCCGGCAAAGCCATCGTCGATCGCTTCAACGAAACACACAAAGGAAAGACGACGAACGGCCCAATACAAACAATCAATTCATTTCCAAAGCAAAAAAAAAAAATTAGAATTAATAAAATGCACATCATAAGTGGTAGCACTCATTCCCTTCGAGGGGTCAAACACCACATGGGATTGGCTACACAAGGGTCTTGTGTATCCACTTCCTGTGTCCTGGGTATCCAGATTCTGTTATACATGATTGGAGGGATTCTTATGAGCATCTTTATTATTAACGCATTCCTGCTTACTGTGGTAGACATAGTATAAATACTATGTACAACAGGAACTAGGTGCATTTGCCATGATTGCTTAAGCCCATTGACTTAAAACTTGTATGTGTTTCGACCAAACACATACAGCTTCCCACCAATGATGGTGATGCCTGGCCATTGTCTGTGGTCAAATGTAATGGCATACATAAGTCAATTTTGTAAACAACCTTCTGACCAGCATTGGAACGATGTAAACCACATTACAAAATACTTGAAGAAAACAAAGGATCAAGTTTTGACATACAAGCCAACGAAGAAAGCACTGTTCGGGTTTGTCGACGTGGATTAGGGAAGCGACATAACTGACCGTTGCTCGTACACTGGATGTGTGTTTATGCTAGCTGAGTCCACCATATTTTAAAGTAGCAAGAAGCAGGTATCAGTGGCGATGTCAACGACTGAAGCTGAATATGTGGCACTTTGTCATGCAACGAAAGAGGCATTGTGGCTACAGAACTTCTTCAATGTAATAGAAGCAGAAGAATTCTTGGCAAAACCTTTGAATATTAGAGGCAATAATCAAGGATTCATATCACTGGTGAAGAATCGTGTAACGTCGGAGTAAAATCAGCACATCGATTTAAGGTACTATTTCTTACGCGAAGTGGTCGAGAGAGAACAAGTGAAGTTTGTGTATGTGCCAACGGAAAACTTTACACAGATAAGACTCCAGCGGTCTGTTTCCCGAGTTCACACTCGACCCAACACGATGCACAGCCATCTCCGGCTCTGTGTGTTCGCCTGAGCGGCCCAAATCTGTACGCCATGCATTCCTAATGCATGGCCTGATACTAAATCATCTGGTACTCACTGGCCACGTCATCCATGATCTCGTGACCATCGTTTAGCACTAAGAATTGAGTTGAAAGACTCCATGCAATAGGACATCACACATAGGTGCACTGGCCCCTAGACAAGGAACATTAATAAGGAGAATGTCATTTAAATAGTGCATCTTGTGTGGTTTTGTTCATTTATTGTGTGTGTTGCGACCAGCGACACGGGGCCGTCCTCTTGACCACGTGCACAGATTAGGGGAGAGAGACAGATGCGACAAAGCAGGAAATCTGTGTTGATACGTCCCTAAGCTGTGCGCCCGCAGCGCTCGCGGCGGTAAACACGGCACTTCATCTAGTTTAAGCAAGCGTGGCTCTTTTTTG
>JAQFXT010001228.1:0-19468 GCA_034683725.1 Strigamia crassipes | reverse complement strand
AAAATAAGTCGAAAAATGGGGAAATTTGTCGAAAATAAGTCGAAAAATGGGGAAATTTGTCGAAAATAAGTCGAAAAATGGGGAAATTTGTCGAAAATAAGTCGAAAATTTCTATAAATTCGAAAATTACTCTGAAAAGTTGTCAAAAAAATTCCAAATTTCTCAAAATTTTGTAAAAATTTTCTAAAAAGTGACAAATTTCTCAAAAGGTGACAAATTCCTCAAAAAGTGACAAATTCCTCAAAAAGTGACAAATTCCTCAAAAAGTGACAAATTCCTCAAAATATTACAAACTCCCCAAAAATTCCTAAAATTTCTAAAAAAAACAAAAAAACTTTTAACCTTTATCAAAAAAAAATCAAAATATCCCCCAAAAAAAAAAAATTCCGAAAAAACCCCCAAAAAACCCCCATTTTCTTTACGGCTACCCATTGATCATTTAATACACGCGTTATCCCGACACCAAACCACTTCCCGATTACTTTCCCTACATAATCCATCAAACCCGCACGAAACAATCCATCACGACATCTCATTTGAAATTCATTAATATTTCGTCCCCGATTGACATTTTTCACTCTCACTCCCAAACCCGAACCCATCCTTCCGATTTTGCTTACCACCCCGCACACCCCCCGTAATACGGCGTTCAAAATTCATCAGATTATAGCGTCTCATATCATACACCCCCGACGTATCCATAAAAGCGATCGATCTAGTGGTAAAAGGTCAATGACGCGCTCTTTCCGCTCGGCTGGCGGTGGCGGTGGCGGAAGAGTGTCGTTCCGTCGGCGTCACGGGGCGTCATTTTGACGGATGAGGGGGTCCCGTCCCCACCCCACGTGACCAGGTAGACGCGAGGCCTGATGTCATCTCGAGCTATTAATACGAGGGTGGATTGGTGAGGATTTATAATGAGCTCCCTTTCTCTTGATCAATGGTCTTTGGCCGCTCCTCTACAGATGGATGGCCCCTCTGGTGGCAAGAAAGCCAATTTGCATGGGCGATGAGGGATCACCGGAGCCAACCGAGCGTATCTGACGATTCCAACTCCCCCAGTAATAAAAGAATTACATAAAGTGAACATTTTTGTTCATTTCTCGATGTTAGGAATTTGAAAAATTTGAAAATTTAAATTAAATTTAAATTAAATTTTTTTTTTTTTATATTTTTTTTTTTTTTTTTTAAGACCCCAATTAGGAGTTCGGGAAAAATCGGGTCTTGGAGTTGTAATTGCGCTGTCAGAGAAGGTTCGTCATCGTAGCCACTGGTTGCCATGGCATTACGGGCATTGGTTGGAAAAGGGTTTCTGATTTCACGCATGCGTGGCTTAGGACACTAGTTTGCAAAGCTGGCGACCGCAGAACTAACCGAGAGATTTCTGGGGATTTAGTGGCGAAAAAGGTGTTCCCGTTGATGGTTTTGGGGAAATTTTTAAATTTTACAATTCTCTGGTTGTACGCGGGTCTTTATTTAAGTGGGGTGTTGTAATAGAGACCCGCTTACGTTCATCTTTGCAATTCTTTGGTTATTTAAATTGAAATTATTCCAATATTTCTGTAAATTAATAATATTGATCGTTGTAATTGATGATATTTTTGGAGTATTTTCTCCGCGCTTAAGCGTAAAGGGAAAATCTTCAAAAAGTATTTGCGAATATTATCAACTAAACCAATAAATATTATTAATTTTGGAAAATATTGGAATCATTTTGAGATGGCATCAATTTACAGGTTTCTCAAAATTTGTTTTAGTGCAAACACAACATAAATATACAATACGCAGTTTGCACCATGTACTTTTACGTTATAAAAATCTCCGTTACGCCTATAACTATAGCGGAAAACTCGTAAGTCTAACGGAGCTTACGCTATATCGAAAAATAGCATAGCCAATCCGGTAATTTTCCACTATTTACGTCACTGACTAAAAATTGCGATTTGCAACGACCTCGTTCGCCGCCATTTTGAATTCTCCGTATTACTGTTTATCTCATTGTTTTTCTTTGGAAACCATTTCAATTCGCAATAATAAAGTCGTGGTATTGTTTCGAATTAGTTAAAACAGAAATTGTATCTATATTTAATATAAGAAACGGTTCCTAGTTTCGGAAATCACGTGACTTTGTGCGGTAAGTCGACTTTTATAACCGTAACGTGAAAGCGCGAGCGCAAACTGAACTTTTATATTTTTACGCCGCAATATTTAATAACGTAAAGTTGACCATAATTATAAGGGAAAAGTACACGGCGCAAACTGTACAACGTAGACCGCGGTAGGAAATTCAATTTCGCCTACAGTGCACCCGCGTACAACCGGAGAATTTTTTTAAATCGAACGACGACACCTCGCTTCGGGATGATTGTATCGGGACTATTAATTTGCACGCGTTTGCATTTTCTGCACACTTGGGCGATAAAAATTGAAGAATGCAGCCAAAGTTGTTATCAGGGCAGCAGCAGGTTGCCAGGCGGCCATTCTTAAAAATGTAATTAATTACCACACACGGCACTTTGCACTAATTTCATTACCAGTCCCTCTCTCTCTCTCTCTCTCTCGCTCGTGTTCGCACTCTTTCCCGACTCCGTATGTGCTCAAGGAAATTTTTACTAGCAGTTTTTTTTTAAAATTTTTATTAAATTCTTTTCATTATAATAATTCTTTGTAGTGGATCTTTAGAATGGGATCGTTAATGAGGCCGGTGTTGATTAGGGTAATTAGCGAAGTCATTAGCAGATGCTTTGTGTCTTGCTGTAGGAGGGAAGGGAAAAGGATTGTGTGTGGTAATTTATTGTTGAGTGGTGTACGATTAAGGGGTATTGAGTTGTCGATATGATTTTTATTTTTTAATTTTTTAATTTTTTTTATTTTTGATAGGTCGAAGTCGATTGATAGAGACATCGAAATGCCAATGACACCGGAGAGTAAGATTGGGAAGATGTCTTTCGGGTCGAGTAAGAAGGTGTTCGGAAGCATCGAGAGGGGGTTGGATCGGATGAAAACCATTTTAACGCCCAGGAAGAAGAATGTTTACGATCGGCTAAAGATCGCAAAGGTTGGTGGTGTGGTTGATCCGTGTTGGGGATACGGTCGAATTTCGGTGTAACGAATCGCGAGGGACTAAAGAAATCTGTTGTGTGGACAAGTGAGCCATGTGATTAATTTTTAAAATTCGGTGTAACGAGGGCTTGTGGGTATTAAGTGTTCGTAAAAATTTGCTCTTTATAACAAATTATTCGTAATTTTAAAATTCGTTATATCAAATTTTTTTAACGTGGTGTTCTATGGCGAATCAACTAAGTCATCAAAATACAATTCGTTATAACCAAAATTCGTTATATCAAATTTTTTTAACGTGGTGTTTTATGGCGAACCAACTAAGTCATTAAAATACAATTCGTTATAACAAAAATTCGTTATATCAAATTTTTTTAACGTGGTGTTTTATGGCGAACCAACTAAGTCATCAAAATACAATTCGTTATAACCAAAATTCGTTATAATGAAAATTTGTGGTTTATTATAACGAGGTTCAACTGTACTCGTTTAAAAGATAAAAACCATGTTTTGGTCAAGTTTTGGTCAAGTTTTGGTCACGTTTTGGTCACGTTTTGGTCAAGTTTTGGTCAAGTTTTGGTCAAGTTTTGGTCAAGTTTTGTTCAAGTTTTGTTCAAGTTTTGGTCAAGTTTTGGTCAAGTTTTGGTCACTTTTTTACTTTTAGACTATGTTTTGGTCACTTTTCTGCTTTTTTGCTATGTTTTGGTCACTTTTTGGCTTTTTAACCATGTTTTGGTCATTTTTTAGCTTTTCGGTTTCGTTTAGGTTGTACGATCGTACGCACGGAATTATTGACCCCATTCACAAGATGACCCAAAAGTCGACCAAAATTGTATCACTTATGATCGAGTATGCATCGTTTGTGTTTTAGTTACTTTTGGTCACATTTTGGTCACATTATGGTCATTTTGTGGCTTTGTTGTCATGTTCTGGCCACTTTGTGACTTTACGGTTACTTTTTGGCAACTATTAGTAGTTTTGTATCCAAATGGCGGGAAAACAGAAATATCTTCCACTCTACGCAGAGGGAAACCACCTTAAGACCTGTAAACCGATCTATTGACTTATTCGGTGCTGTTAAAACAACCCGATTCAAGGTACTAAATGAGTCTAGCTCTAATTCGAGCTGATTTCAGTTCTATTTCCACATTGAATTGCTTTTCGCTGTTGGGTAAGAAAAACTAAAATAGGCGTGCGCGGGGTGGCAAAACCCGAAAGCTAAAAGCAAAATATATCGACGCGACACTCGTGACTAATTTAATACCCATTTGGTCGTCTGGAGGACGGAATTGCTCCGTGTTACATCACAGACGGACGAGACGACGGTATTTACCAGTCGCAGGTTGTGATTTGTTAATGGGTTGCCAACAGGAAGAGGGTCGTTATTTTTTTTGTTGTGGACGCTCCTGGGAAATGTTTGGCGCACCTGTTCTCAGTGGTTTTGTGCGTTTTATATGGTCGGGATATGTAAAAGTTTGGAGGTTTTTTTGAGTTTTTGATTTTTGGTTTGGTGATGGTTTGTTGATGTTGTTGCTGGTCATGCTGGGCGTCGTTTGTTTATCTGTTTTTTTCAATCTGGTTTGTAGGGTTCGGAGAACTTTGTTGCATGTTATTTGGATGTTTTGGTTTTGAAGTGGAGAGATTGAGGGATTTTTTTTTTTTTTGTATTTTTTGTTGGTGTTTTGGTGTTTTGGGGTTTTGGCAATAGATGGCGCCATGTTTCTTGAGTTGGAGTCAAAGCGAGGGGGTAGCCAATGCTGGAGATCTCGTACGGGCTAGGATTTTGGATTTCAAAATTTTAGTAATTTTCTGGAAATTTTAGAAATCCTCTGGCAATCCTAGACATTTTTTGGAAATCCTAGAAATTATCTGGAAATCCTAGAAACTCTCTGGAAATCATTGAAATCCTCTGGAAATCCTAGAAATTCTTTGGAAATCCTAGAAATCTTCTGGAAATCCTAGAAACTCTCTGGATATCCTAGAAATTCTCTGGAAATCTTAGAAATTCTTTGAAAATTATAAAAATCCTCTGAAAATCCTTTGGAAATTCTAGAAAACTTTTGGAAATGCTAGACGTTGATTAAATCTTCTAAATGGTTGCAAAATTTGGAGCAAAATTAAGCAAAATCTATAAAGAAATCTGCCTGAAATCTTTAAATCCACAGCAAATTCATGAAATCTTTATTAAATCTTTAAATCCACAGCAAATTCATGAAATTTTTATTAAATCTTTGAAATCCAAGAAATTCTAGAAATCTTTCTGAAATCTTGCGAAATCCTTCTGAAATCCTTAAATCTTCAGGATTTCAAAATCTCATACGCGATTTTTGCGATTGGCGATGGTAGCCAACCACCTCGAATTTAAAGGAAGTGGAAAACAGATGTTTTTATTTATTTATTTATTTATTTTTTTCAATTGGAAATAATAAAAAAAATGGTGGATTGCAATAGCAATTGAAATAGGTAGATTTAAAAAAAAAATTATTTTTTGTTTATTTTTATTTTTATTTTTATTTTTTTGGGATTGCAACATTTCAAGTAAGGTCAAAAGCATTGGTTTTTGACTATAAATTCATTTGATGACAAGGGAGAGCGAAAAAAGAAGAAAATTTGCTTTGAAAAGAGGGAAGCAGTGAATGGACAAGTTTTATTTTTATTTTTTTTTTTAGTTTTATTTTTATTTTTATTTATAAAAAAAAAAAAAGTGTTTCCTCGTGAGGAACTCTAAATCTTGGAGCCGCAAACATTTTTTTTTTTGCTGTTGAAGAGCAAACAGTCTGATGGAATGGGCGGGGCCACTGTCACAATGAACCAGGGGCTTCCAAACACATTCGTAATTTCTAAATAAATTAAAACTCAAAAAAATTCAAAAAATTAAATTTTTGCATTTTATTTCTAATAAATTCATTTTTTTTTTTTTTGGCATTCCAATGCGTCCGTGAAATTGATTGTCATAACCCACCTGACAGGTCACATGTTATGAATTATGACCTGTTGCATGGGTTTTTGACGTCTTTACTTAATGATATGTCATGACACATGTGCGATGTAGTTTTTCTTTTTTGTAAAATTAAAAAGAGGCGCAGGGGGCCCGTTGGGGGCCCCCAATTGATTTTAGAATAGTTTTAAAGAATTTATAATATATATATATATATATTTTTTTTTGGAAATTTAAATTTTGATTTTAAATATAATTGAATTAAATGATTTTATAAATAGTGTATTTCGACATGAAAGCATGAAACTCGAACTTTTCGAGTGGATTATGTAAAACATTGAATTTGAGACGTATAGCTCAATTATTGACGCTGATAAGAGAAAAACATAATAGGATCGAACACGGCATGAATTATTCTTAAAAGTAAAATGAATGTCATTAATTGTAAAATAAATAAACAAACACCGCCCATATTCAATTATGCATGGAGTCACGAAAAAGTGGACGAAAATTGCGTAAAACTTGAAAAAAAAACTGTCAAAAATCAACAAAACTGTATGAAACATGCTTGAAAACTTGCAAAATCAACAAAAATTGTATGAAATAAGCAAATTTAAAATCAACAGAAACTGGGTGAAACGTTGTAGAAAATTTGCAAACACAACAAAAACCAACAAAACTGCATGAAATATGTGTGAAAACTTGCAAAAACAACAAATTCAACAAAAACTGCATAAACATGCATGAAAACTTTCAAAAATTGCATGAAACCTTTTATGAAAACTTGCAAAAACAACAAAAATCAACAAAAACTGCATGAAATCTTGCAAAAACAACAAAAATTAACAAAAACTGCATGAAATCTTGCTAAAACAACAAAAATCAACAAAAACTGCATGAAATCTTGCAAAAACAACAAAAATCAACAAAAACTGCATGAAATCTTGCAAAAACAACAAAAATCAACAAAAACTGCATGAAATCTTGCAAAAACAACAAATTCAACTAAAACTGCATAAACACGCATGAAAACTTGCATAAACTGCACGAAACATCCGTGAAAACTTGCAAAAACAACAAAAACATTCACGAAAACTACAAAAAAAATTAACAAAAACTGCACGAAACATGCACAAAGACATACAAAAACAACAAAAACATGCATGAAAACATGCATAAACATTCACGAAAATCAACAAAAACTTTACAAATACAAACATGCAAAAAAAAAACATGCAAAAACAACTAAAACATGCATAAAAACTACAAGAAAAAAAACCATGCGTAAACATGCATAAAACTTTTTTTAAAAATCAACAAAAAACTTTCAAAAAACACGAAAACAACACGAAAACAACACGAAAACCAATTTCCAACCAACCCAAAACACTTAGAAATCCCAACCACCCACCGATATCATCCCCAGCCACACGATACTTATTACTCCAATTGTCACCCCCATAAATCTCCTTCCCCCGCCATAATACCCTTAAATCGTTGTCATCTTCTCTCTCTTTCTCTCTCCTTTTTTATCCTCCTCCTCCTCCTTCCTCCTTATAAATATATCTCACCGCCAGCGCTTCTTCCAGCGAGCGAATGAAGAGGCATCAAGAAGATTTACTATTATATTGCTAGTGAGGTGCCACTCCACTGCTTGTGTTCCTCTCTCGTTTTTTAGGACCTTCATAAGCCCCTCCTTTCAGATTGATGGGCCACTGCCTCCCTTCCCCTTTCTTTTAACTGCTTTCTGCCTCTTTTTTCCCTTCTCCTCCGTCTTTTCTTTCTCCTCCATCGTTATGAATGTTCCGCGTTACTATTTCATTCTTTCACTCGACTAAAGGTAATTTTTTCTCTTTCTTTATTTTTCCACTTTTTTTTTTTTTTTTTTTTTTTTTTACGTGTGTTTGTCCTAATGTATTGTGAAATAAATGTTTAGGTTTTGGTCTTAATGGGACCCCCGGATAAGGAAATCGCGGGACACACTGGGGGCGCTGTACGGGGGTGCTGTTAAAGTGTGGTTGGTATTAATGATGATGTATTTGACTCGGTGTCAAGTTGTTTTTGCGAGTTTTTTTTGTTTTTTTTTGTTTTTGTTTTTTGAAGTTTTTGAGTTTAATTTACGGGCGGGGTAAATAGAGGGTTTTTGGGGAAGGGTTTTTTTTTTTTTTTTTTTTGGGGTGGGGGAATGGCTGGGGGGCTGGGAGTTTTAAGTGAATGCATTTGTTTTTGTTGTTGTTTAAGTAATGATTAGTTTTGGGATGTGCAATTATGTTACATTAGACACGGGCAGTGACGAATGGGGTATGGAGTTGGCTCGCAGGTTGGTGGATTAAGGGGGGGGGGTTTGGAATGCGGGGTTTTGTTGGAGTAAGATGGCGGGGCGTGGGGTATTTAGGGGTTTTTGGATTTGTGGTAATGAAATGGAAGGGGAATTAAAAATGGATTTGGGAAGGTCATCTGGTGTTGAGTTTGAGAAAAGTTAGTTTAGTTTTTTGGTGGGGCTGAGCGATGGAATGGGGCCCCCGGTGGGCCCCCCGGTTGGGGGTGCGACAGTTGACGGAATTTTAAGTTTTATGAATTTTTCTTGAATTGTGGAATCTTGGGTTTTAGGATTTGGTTATAATCTCGCGAGGTTTTACGAGATTTTGGAAGGTTTTTGTGAGATTTTGCGAGGTTATTCGAGAGTTTGCGAGATTTCGCGAGCTTGTGGAGATTTCGCGAATTTTTTTTGAGATTTTGCGAGGTTTTTTTCGAGATTTTGCGAGGTTTTTTTCGAGATTTTGCGAGGTTTTCTTCAAGATATTGCGAGATTTTGTAAGGTTTTTGTGAGATTTTGCGAGTTTGTGGAGATTTTGCAAGGTTTCGAGATTTTGCGAGGTTTTTTTTCGAGATTTTGCGAGGTTTTTTTCGAGATTTTGCGAGGTTTTCGATTTTCAAGATTTTGTGGGATTTCTGAATCCTAAAAGTACAAAAAAAAAGATTTTGAATTTTTGTATTTTTCTTCCCGCCTCTCCCCGTGCATTTTTAAAACCTTAATTGATGATAATTGAATTTAATTTGCATAAAATTAATTAGATTTTTAAAAAAAATAGAAAAATTGAAAAAATCTTTTGGTTAATTTCATTCTTTTTTATTCGCAAAAATATTTATTTCATCTTTTAAAAATTTCACAACGCAAAAAAAAATCAAATCAAATCAAATCAAATTATAAATCTCTCACCTTTTGGCCTTCACTTTGACATTTTTTATGTGTTGTATTTTTTTAAAAACTTTTTAAATTAACTTCAACATTTTCACCACAAAATTCTCTCTTCCGGTCAGATGTTTACTGCATCAACCCCAAAATATCCCCGGAACATAATCCCATGTATTTAACTGCAATTTCCCACTCATTTTTCACTCAAAATTCTCCAATCCGCTTCGATCTCTATCATTTAACCGCGCGTTCCTACCTATTTTTCAGTTAAAAACTGACACGTCTAATTGAACGCTTTTCGACAACAAGCGCAAACACAAAATAGTCAGTGACAAAACGGTGTAGTCGAACACAAATTGTGGTAATTATCATTTTGCTGCAGACCGGACAATGTCTTCCCGTTGATAAATTAGCGCTGCTGAAGGTTTCTTGTCAGTTTGCAAATTAATCTGTTTGGTTGGTAGGTAGCAATTAATCAGCGCTTAGTAATTTGACAGGGTGTGACTCGCCGCTGATTGGAAGCAATGATAATGTCATTGGGATACGCTGAAATTACATGGTGGTCCACTAATATATAATTTTTTTTTTTTTTTTTTTTTTGTTTTTTGTTTAATTTTTTTTTTTAATTTAAAAAAGAAAAATGGTTATTACTTTGCTACTAATTTATCCTTAATAGAAGCAATAAACATGTGCTATTAGATATTTAATTCGCTTTGAATTAATTAATTTTGAGTTAGAATAATTGTAATATCAATTTATTCAGAAATGAATTTTAAAATTTTTTTTTTTTTTTTAAATTTTTTTTTTTAATGTATTTAATTATTTATTTATTACATTATAAAAAGGCAAATAGTTGGGTTGGTGTGGTAAGGTGTTTTGCTGCCCGTAAAGGCATGCGGCATGCGGTAATGCGTTGCATGTGAAGTTCTCTGCATCATCTACGCGCTTTGCTCAATGCGCGTTGTGATTTTGTGTTCTTGCGCATGAAAAAAAAAAAAAAATTGCGAATACAGTTGAATTTTGTTATAACGAATCGCGATATAACGAATTTTTGTTATAACGAATTTTTTTTGGATGACTCGGTTGGTTTCTCATAGAACACCATGTTAAAAATTTTCGATATAACAAATTTTGATATTACGAATTATTCGTTATAAAGAACAAGTTTTTTAAAAATGCTCTAATACCCACAAGCCATTTTTATAACGAATTTTAAAAATTGATCACATGACTCACTCGTTTACACGCTATGCCAGAAAATTTTATTTTTTAAATTGATGAAAATGAACATTTTATTTTAAAAAATATTTAAAAAAAAGTTAAATTCAAACAAAAATCACCACGTGTATAAATAAATAATATTTTTTATGATAAACATGAATTTTTTTTCAGTTACAGAACTAAAAAAAAAAAATTTGTACCGTAATTTCTTATAACGAACAGATTTTCGGGTTCCTTGCGATTCCTTATAATGAGGTTTGACTGTATTAATTTACAGGAATATTGGAATAATTTCAATTTAAATAACCAAACAATTGCGGGTCTTTATTATAACGTTCCGCATTATAACGAAGATCGTGAATTTACGGTATTTTCGATTTTAAATCGTGCAAATTTAAAAATCTTCAAAAAAATCTTCTAAATTGAAGAAAACAAGAATTCGCACTAAGCTTGAGCATCTTAGGGGGTCTTTCCTTCTCCACGTGTACCCCTGCAGGCTACACACTCCGAAAAAAAATGTTTCTCCCGCTAATTAATCCTTTTGGAACCAGTTTTTGCGTATAATGTATGGGTGAAATTAAACAATAAAATTTTAGAATTTAAATTGCGGTTCAGGAATTCACCCATGTTATTCCTATGGGATTTGCATCGGGTTGTGTAATTTGATTGAAATTGACACTTGGTGAAAATATTTGTAAATAATCATTAATTAATGGGTAAAACAAACAGCAGTGATTTATTTTGGTGATCTCATTTTGCTCGAACCTGTTGCGATCCATCAAAGTGAAGAATATTACCAAGCAGCCATCTGAGGGCTTTAGCGCTGATACTCATCTTCACTTTCCCTTGGTCTTCATTTGCATGAATCTGCACCCAGGTGGGTTGAGCTGGAATTCTCGGGAGAAATGAAACAACATTAGTTCGCAATTTTAAATCTAGGCTTCGTTTTATGACTGACTATGTATAGCTAACTTAAAATTTTTTTTTTTTTTTTTTTTTTTTGTTTTTATATTTAAAAAAAAGTTTTTATTGTAATTTTATGGCACAAATCATAGAGTTACTGTCACATTTCCGGTGTTTTTTTTTTTTTTGTTTTTTTTTTTGAGGGGAATTTTTTAAAGATTTTAAAAGTTTTTAAAATTTGCGATTTTTATGACATTTAAAAAAATTTAAAAATTGGTAGAAAAAATTGATAAAATTTATTATTTTATTAACGTTTTCTATGTTTTTTAGCTCGGTTTTATAGACATTTTTTATACTTTTTAGCTCTTTTCCGGTGTGTTTTTTTTTTTTTTTTTTTTTTTTAAATTATAAGATTTGCGATTTTACGACAAATTTAAAAAAGATTTAAAAATTGATAGAAAAACTAAAGAAATTTATAAAATTTATCTTTTTGTAGACATTTTATACGCCTTTTTACCCCGTTTTATAGACGTTTTCTACACTTTTCCGCCCCGTTTTATAGACATTTTTACACTTTTTAGTCTCGTTCCAGTAGTTTTTTTTAAAAAAATTACAAATTTTGCGACTTTTATAACAAATTTAAAAAAAAAAATTAAAAATTGATCGAAAAACTGTAGAAAGTGATAAAATTAGTCATTTTATAGACATTTTCTACGCTTTTTAGCCTCGTTTTACAGACATTTTCTACATTTTTTTAGCCCCGTACCGGCGTTTTTAACTCTTTTTTTTACATAAATTTGCAATTTTCACGACAAATTTCAAAAAAATTAAAAAAAAATTATAAAATTTATTATTTTATAGACATTTTCTACATTTTTTTTGCCCCGTTTCGATATTTTTTGAAATTTATAAAAATTAAAAAAAAAAAAATTTAATAACTTTACGATTTTTATGACAAATTTAAAAAAAAAAAATGAAAAATCGATAAAAACAAAAAATAGACAAAATCCATTATCTCCTAGACATTTTCTAAATTTTTTAGCTCCGTTTCGTATTTAGATCACCCGTTCTGGGCCACTAACTAAAAAAGTTTGAATTTGTTGGTTCGCAGAACCCATAGGTTTATTAGTGTTATTTCCAAGGTTGTGTAACGACCGTCTCGCATCATTAGCCGCAACCATAATCAAAATTAATTCGCTTTAATACGAAACTCAACCGAGTTTGTTTTCGCAGTTTAATTAGAAATTAAAGGGGCAGCAGCAGCAAAATCCAATTGGCGATGCAGTGCAGCAAAGCCAAGTCCACACTGCACAGCGCGATAGACCGACGGAGGTGAAATATATCCGAGTGAGCTCTGAGCTCTGAGCTTATGATTGTTCTCAGTTGTGTTGAGAAGCGTTCGGAAAAATGCTTAGCTAGGGGCTATTCGGAATGGTGAAGCTGATGCATGCGCAGTAAAGAGGGCGGAAATATCCCGGGTTGGACATGAGGGAGAATTTAAAGTTAGTTTATGGAGGGCATAAAATTCGATGATTTGGTAGGAAGGAGAAGAAAGCTAGCGAAGTCTTAGGGGAAAAGATCTCATAAAAATGCGAGTTACTTTATTTTATATACAGCGTGCATTAAAATGCATGAAATGAAGTATGCTGTTTTACAAATTTATAATATGTAGTTGATGGTGTTTTGCGACGGTTGTGCGCGTCGCTTGGGGATTTGTTCTGACTACAGACGATGAAAATTGGGTTTGTTTTGTTGAGTTATTTTGGATTTTTTCGTTTTGGGGTTGTTTTTTTTTTTTTTATTTTTTTTTATTTGGGGGTTTGGTTTTAGTGATTTTAGTTTTGGTACGATAATTGGTTTGTTATTGTAATGATTTGAATAAACGCTTGGGCGTTTAGTTTTTTTTTTTTGTTTTGATTTCTTACACGTTTGTTTGGATTAAGCGATTATTTGAGGCAGGCTTTTAATTAGATTATCTAAAAATAAAAATAAAAATTTTATGGGGTTTTGTACACAAAACTGCACTTTTTAGGCCTAAAAATTGAATTTTACGCAAAAAACTGCACTTTTTAGATCTAAAAATGGAATTTTTTGCACAGAACTGTACTATTTAGATCTTAAAAATGGAATTTTATGCACAGAACTGTATTTTTTAGACCTAAAAAAGGAATTTTATCCACAGAACTGTACTTTTAGACCTAAAAATTGAATTTTATGCACAGAACTGTACTTTTTAGATCCTAAAAATGGAATTTTATGCACAGAAATGTACTTTTTAGATCTTAAAAATGGAATTTTATGCACAGAACTGTACTGCTTAGATCTTAAAAATTGAATTTTATGCACAAAATTGTACTTTTTAAACTTAAAAATGGAACTTCTTTTCTTAGACCGAAAAAGTGGAATTGTATGTCCAAAACTGAAATTTGTGCGCAAAACTACTTTTTTAGGCCCATAAATGGTATTTTATGCACAAAACTATTGTTTCTAACTTAAAAAATGGCATTTTATATGCAAAATTATACTATTTAAAACCAAAAAATTGAATTTTATGCACAAAACTACTTTTCAGCCAATACGTAAAAAACACAATCCTTTAGGCACTTCCGTCTTAATTCCACTTTTATTGGTCAAACTTATCCCCGAAAAACCATCCCGAGAATTAAGTGCAAAATTGGATAAATTTACGACCGCGAAAAAAGCAAAAAAAAAAATTTACAACTTTCTGTTGAGGTGTCGAAACAAAACATATTATAAATTAAGAAAACCCGAATTTTTATTAATAAAAATGATAAAAATTGTTTTTAAAAAAAAAATGCAAATTTTCAACCGGATGTGGGCCTCGGGGGTCCATTTATCCTCGCCGAAGACATCCAAAAGATTTGATTTAAGCATTGTAAATGTTTTTCCTCATTTTTCACATTTTGCGTACGAAATTGAATTTTTCGATTTTTCTCGTGGGAATCAACAGTTTAAGTATTGAGGGGCAGGTTCGAACGAGCGATAGAGAGAAATGTCTTTTGTAACCTCTTGTGTAACAACCATCCGATCCGGTTTAGTAGGAAAGATTAATTATTTTGTTGATACAAAACGATAGGACGGATAAGACAATTCTAAGGCCCGGTTTTCGGGTTTATCTGTGCCACATCTCCAGTTTGTTGTTTTTTATTTATTTTTTTTTTAACACCTTGCCACTAGAGCTCGCTTTGAAACACCTTGGAGGGCGTGGTGCAATAGCGGTTTTGAATAGTTGGCTAGTTTATCTGCATTGAAATCCATCAAATTACGTGTCTGCAACGTAGAAATCGCTGCGATTAGATTTTTTTATTTTTTTTTTTTTTTAGAGCTGGGGCCGTGAGCTGCAAAAAAAATTAAATTTTTTAAAAAAATATCAATTTATCGAAAATTTTAATATTTCTGTGAGCATCAGCGCCACCTGTCGTGATTTTTTGTGAGTGTATGGTCTATTTATTATATTCTTACAATTTCTTAAAAATGAATTGAAAACGATTGGGGCTGCAATTAATATTTGAAAATGGCCACCAGATAGAATTCTATGTTTTACTTTTGTAACTGTTACTTAGTATTTGCAGATTTTCGATCACGTGATTTATTTTTTTTAGAAATGTAAGTTAAAATATGTTTTTTTTTCTTATCAAAATTTAATTAAAATTAATTTATTTTGGATTGTTTTTTAAACAACTCCAAACCCCAGAGACATCTTACCGAGGTTAAAGACCAACCGGTTCAAACTTCGAAATTAATTGAACCTCGTACTAAAACAATTAATCATTTTGAAATTATTGTACGATCAATTTTTAGACACTAATCATACGAAATATCAGAATATAATTCTGCTTATTTGAATTTTGGCGTTTTTAAAAATATTTAATCACAAGATAGTCATTGTAGCCATTATTGAATAATAGCCATGTACTTTTCCCTTAAAATTATAGTCAATTTTACGTTATAAATATTGTAACGTAAAAATCAAATAGTTCAGTTTGCGCTCGAGCTTTTACGTTACAGTTATAAAAGTTGACTTACCTTACAAAGTCACGTGATTTCTGAAACTAGGAACCGTTTCTTATATTAAATATAGATACAATTTCTGTTTTAACTAATTTGAAACAATGCCGCAGCTTTATTATTGCGAATTGAAATGATTTCCAAAGGAAAACAATGAGATAAACAGTAACGCGCGCTCCTATTGTGAATGAAGCAGAGAATTCAAAATGGCGGCGTACGAGGTCTTTGCAAATCGCAATTTTTGGTCAGTGACGTCGCGGTGACGTAAATAGTGGAAAATTACCGGATTACTAGTATAGCAGTAATTTTGAACACTAGCCGTGTTCATAAAGTCAAGTTAGTCATGTTTTGCGCATGCCCACTGCGACTAAAAACAAACTAAATCAACGGAACGCACCTGTACTCTTTCTGGCGGTTTAAAAATTTATTGCAGTTAAAATGCGATAAACCGGAAGAAAAACAATAGTTGTCTTCACCGCTATTTTTATTTTACTCAAACGACCTTGAATGAGCACTGGCGCATGCGCAATCATTAATAAAAACTAAAAAAAAAACTGAGGAACAAATTGACAAATTCAAATATAATTCCAAAATAATTTCAATTTTTTTTTTTTTTTTTTTTTTTTTTTTTTTGTGTTACGGGTTACCTTTTTTTTCTCCGGCATCTTGCATGGCCGTCATTACAGGAAATTAGGCTTAAAGCGAGCAACCCTCCCACGGAGAGTAATTCATCATGCAGTGGCTTGCACGGGCCAGAGGCGACCGCGCAGTTGAGCGGGAGTGACGGGGGTTGCATTAATTTGCTTTCATCAATTAATGACTCGAACTGTTTTGATTAATTTTTTTCTTCTCTTTCAATCTCCCAGGTGCGCGAATAGACACGTAGAATTAAAGGGACAGTTTGGCTCAATTGAAATTTTTTTTTTTTTTTCTTTTTTTTTTTAGAAATAAAAAAAAAAATTTAATTATGCGCAAAAAATTTAATAAAAATTTAATAATGCATTTTAAACAATTGTTACGTAGGCTGACATGACAGTCACGTGGTTGGAATGGCCATTGTTTATTTGTCGTAGCATCTACTAGGCGCCCAATGAGAATATAAAGCGGTGGTTTGTGGCGGGAGAAATGTCGCAAAATAAAAGAGCACTGTGTATTCAGAATGAAACATCAGTTGCTGTTCCTTTTCCCGAGCTACACCCCCAGTAAAAAGAGAAATAGTTCACACGGGCGTATGGTTTTAAGTAAAAAAGAGTTCCGTAACAATAAAATACTTTTAAATTGTTTTTTTAAACAATTTAAAGAAAACTAGATGACAAATGTAATTTCCAACAACTAATGCGTATTTTACCTTTTTACTGCGTAATAGCCAGACTGTCCCTTTAAATTAAAAAAAAAAAAAAAAAAATTATTTAACCCTAAACTCCATAGGTTAACATGGCCACATGAATTCCTGATTGTTGTGTTTTTATCGCTCTGTTATCTGAACTTTGGCTCACTCCACTTAGAGATGCAAATTTTGAGTGCACAATTCACCGCTGCTCTCGTGTCATTCGAGGAGCTTTTTTTGCCGGTGTAATCAACTTAGTCCATTAACTCGACTTCTTTCCCAATAGTCAATAGCTTCTGGCCTGGTGCCATCAGTTGAACACCCCTGCACCCCTCAAAACACCAAAAAAAAAAATTAACCAGATGAACAGTGTCTTGGTCACAGTCAGCAACGTAGCAATACGAATGCGCGTGAGATCCTGAACCCCCCCTAGACGCCGAATAAAGGCTAATAACCATTAATACAGTATCTTGTGTGTCATTTCTTATACACGTGTGGTGCGACTTTTTGCCGCTATATTATTTTTTCAATTAAAATCACTCAAAACGGCAACCATTTTGATTTTTGCGAGGTCAATCCGTGGAGTTAATCAAAATTCATCATCGAATTGAAAAGTCCGTGATTGGAAGCTTGGACTTCCGGTTTAAGCGCCTCTAGTGAGGTTTTTTAATGCCCTTAATGACTATTTAATGGGTTTGTGGGCCCACCCATGACACAAACGACGATATTTGATAGATTTGGTAATATCAACATTGGCACGATTGACCTGCGAGGTCGTTGCAACTTCAACTTCCGGTTTTTTTTTGTTTCGGTAAATGGGTGTTGGGATTTTTTTTTTTTTTTTTTTTTTTTCTTATTTTTTTTTTTTTGGATAATGCTGAGTTGACAGTTGTTTTCTGGGCTCGTGTCATTCGATCTGATAAGATGATGGATATGAGGAAGGATATAGTGGTTGTGCGAATGGATATAAAAAAGAAATTGCCTAATTTCCACTCATCTTTGACCACACCCTACATTGTGTTTGGGATTCCGTTTTGGTTGTGCAATTCAATGCAATTGGCACGTGGTTTGTTTTCATTGTCGCCATGTTGCTGGGTATTGCTCGCGACGGGAAGTGCTTGTCTGGCTTTCGTTTCCCGGGTTATGTCGATGCGAATGGGACAAGTGCGTAATTATTGTGGAATTAATTCGGAAAAATATATTTAAGAAAATAAAAAAAAAATTTTAAAAATGTTTAATTTTAGACCTAAAAAATTAATTTTAGATCTAAAAATTTAATTTTACACCTAAAAAATTAATTTTACACCTAAAAAATTAATTTTACACTTAAAAAATTAATTTTACACCTAAAAAATTAATTTTACACCTAAAAAAGTTTTAAAAAAATGAAAGATTGTTAATTTTTTTTAGTTTTGTACTCTAAAAGTTAAAAAAAAATCAATTTTCTATTTTTTAGATCATAGATTTTTCCATTTTCAATTTAAAATGTTTAAAAAATATCAAATTCCTTTAATTTTAGACCTAAAAAATGTTAAAGAAGTATAAGTCACAAATTTTTCAAATTATGTATTCAACAATTTAAAAAGATCAAAATCATTCAATTTTTGAGACCTAAAAAAAAGGTAAAAATTACTGAATTTTAGACCTAATTTAAAAAAAATGTATGGTTTTTAATTATTAACTCAAACGGATAAAAAAGATCTAAAACACTTAATTTTAGGTCTAAAAATGTTTTAAGAAAGATCAAAACCACTCAATTTTAGACCTAAAAATATTAACAAGATCAATATTAGTCAATTTTAGACCTAAAAATATTAAAAAGATTAAAATTAGTCAATTTTAGACCTAAAAATATTAAAAAGATCAAAATTAGTCAATTTTAGACCTAAAAAAAATATTAAAACCTAAAAACAACCAAAAATTTCAATTTCGAACTCAAAAAGTTCCAAATTTTAGACCCAAATTTTTTTTAATTAAAAAAAAAAATTTTCTTAATGTGCACTTTTTTTGGTAATTTATTTTTTGGGGGTTGCTGCTCAAGGATCCTCGCCCAGGGGGATCATTTTCAAAAAAAAAGTGCTAATAATTGCAAACACACACACACGCAGACACAGAGACAGGAAATCACCAATTTGTCTTCCATGTTTACTACGTCGACTGTTTGTTTTTAGTTTTTGCCTTAAAAGTTGGTTGAAAAATGGGTTTTTGTGAATGGGGAAAAGAAAGTATGGGTAAGTGAATTTTTAATAACCCACCTGTTTGTTTCGAATCGTCGCTATTTGTTTAGTTGGGTGAAAAATGGCCGCAATTTCGGGTCTCCTCGGGCATGTTTGAAATGCCACGCTGAATTTAAGCTCATTTTTCCAACGAAAAGTATACAACCTCAGTCTATGATTAATCCCACTACATCGCAAACCGATACTTTACTCATTTCGTGAGTATAATTTCAACTATCTTCCTTTCCCCCCCTTTTCCCCCCATTTCAAAGATCACAAAAATCGCAATTAAATGAAAAGTATTTAGCAATTTTTATTGATTAGATTTACAAATCTCTAGATTAAAAAAGATTTGTTTTGAGATTTGTGGATTTATTTTGAGATTTATAGATTTATTTTGAGATTTATGGATTTATTTGTGGTTTTTTGGGATATATTTTGAGATTTATGGATTTGTGGTTTTTTTGGGATATATTTTGAGATTTATGGATTTATTTGGGGTTTTTTGGGATATATTTTGAGATTTATTTGGGATATATTTTGAGATTTATTTGGGATATATTTTGAGATTTATTTGGGAT